>JARWCS010341856.1:0-11516 GCA_034783895.1 Geukensia demissa | reverse complement strand
AATTCGGAGTAGGTTTTATTTCAACAAAAGATTCTATTGAAGAATATAATCGACCACTAGGAATTGTGAAAATAAAAAAAGAAATTTTACGTATAGGTTTGTAAAATAGACAAAACATAGGTACATTTTTCTTGTCGTGATGTGTTCATTTATTAATAAAAGATTTCAGTATAAATATAATGCTTGTAGTACTATGATCTTCTCCAAACCCAAACAAGGAATTGTTATATTTCTCCTTTATAAGAGTTTTAGTTCTATTATTTATTATAGTAGTTAAAAGTTTAGGTGTTGTATTTAGTACAGCTATTCCCCTATAATTATTTACATCAGATTTGTCATCAGTTTGATGATCTGGGATTATATATGATAGATTCCAGCAGGTGTGATAAATCTAAACTCTATGTCAGAGTTTGCTGGAGCTGGTAAAAAGGTTGAAAAAGAAAAACTGTCTACCCTATTCTTATAAAATAGTGTTTATTTTGTAGATTGAAAAAAGTGCAAGTAGCTTGTTATAATACTTTTTAGCAATCGCGGTGTGTTTTAAGCTGCGCCGAGTTTTTAATTCTCTACGGGGATTTTACATAATAAAATTAGCCATTTGTTTGCCGAAAGTGGCCAATTGCACACGGTAGCTCAAGACCGGGAGTATACATTGTCAACGCTGCGAAATAACTAAGTAATTTAACTAGGTTTATTAACCTGCAAAAATGCTTAGTGGCGCGCCTGAATGTATCGCAAGAGGGAGTCCGAATGAAAAAAATTTCGCAATTTTTCAAATAATTTTATCTAGGTCAAACTTCAGCGCTCCCGCCAAAAACAAAGATGGCCAACCCTCAACGTTAAATCCCCGTAGAGAAATTCAGGAGCAGATAATAGTATGTGAAACGCTTTTTCATAGTGTAAAGCATGAACCGTTAACCGTGGGATATTAGTTCTTTTGGTTTAAAAGAAATCCAAATGCCCGAAATTCGCACTCCAGAAAAGCTTGAAATAGATTATAGTCTTTAGCATAAAATTCATAATTTGGCATAAGATGGAGCTGTTACTTGTTTAGTATATTTTAAAATTTCATTTGGGATGGCATCGGGACCTGCAGATTTACCTTTTTAAAATTTTTTGTAGAATTTTCTTAATTTCAAAACAAATTATAGGGGAGTCAGTGTTTTTATTTTCAAGTAAATCGCCTTCAATATTTGACAGACAGTTTTCAATATGTGTTTTAAATTTCATTATTTATTTGTTTACATTGACCTTGATTTTGGAAGTGTTTGTGGAATTTCTTCAGTATTTGAAATATTTTAACCATATCATCACCCCCATGTCTTTTGTTTTCATAGATTTTAGAATTTTCCACAAATCTTTGTGATTTTTATTCAATCTATGTCCTAATTTATTCAGTTTATTTTGTTTATATGTTTTTTCTTTAGTTAAAACATAGTTCTGAGTTTGTTAAGAAGACAATAATATTTCATTTTATTAGTAGTTTCATGTGGTGTTTGCCATTGATTCCATAAGGAGTTTATTTGTCTTTTTAATGTCTTCATAGTATTATCTGACAAAGGTTGTCTGAATCATTAGGTTTTTTAACAATCGTTTTTTTCTTTTACTTGGCATGTGTTTTCAGAGATTTTATTTAAGATATTTGTTTACCTACCAGAAGCTTAATTAACACCCTTTTGATTCATGTCAGCTATTTCATTTTTGATTTCCTCTGATGCTAAGACCTTCAGGGGTTTGTTTTTAGAGTTTTTGTCCCAAAAATAACTCATTTGTTTTTTCTGAATATATCATTTTTTATTAATTTTAGCTGATATTTTAAAATAATTTCTATCTGAGTATGGTCCGAAAAGCAATTACAGGGATTTATTTTGAAATGTTGAACTGAGGATAGGAGAGTAGCAATTCTGATTGCATAATCAACCGTGCTATAACCTGTTGGGGTCATACATGTATAGTACCCTTGAGAATCTCCAAGATATCTGCATTTTACAAATCTTAATCTGATAATGAAAGTTTTTTTAATGATTCATTGTAAACAAGGCAATTAAAATTACTGTTTTATTTTTTATCTGATATCCATGGTTTGTTCAAACGATTACTTGTCAAAAAATCAACAAAAATAACTCGAACTATTTTTCCATTACTTATCGTTTTCAAAATAAAGGGGACCCAAATAATATCATTTTGTTCCGTGTGGAATATTTATTTTTTATACGAAACTGTGCGGGTTTTTATTGGATTTCTTTCATAGAAAGCTTACATGTGTACGAACATCAAATGAATTTTGTCATGTCTTACTTTTTCCGAGATAAAAGGTGAAAATGCACTTTTTCAACACGCTGGTTTACAGACCATAAAATTAGTTTCCCTCATCCGATTTAGTTGTTTGGTTTGCTATGTTTGAATCTTGGACTTCCTATTGTTTGGTTCTAATGCTACTGATGAGGGTTACTCTTTGCAATGTACATATAGGATACTGAAATTCTAAATATTTATTCAACATTGGTAATTTTGTATTTTTGAATATAGGAGAAAGCAATATAGGAAAGGGAGGACAAGAAATCTAATAATTGTGGGGACCAAAGTTGAAAGATCAAATTCATCATTGCTTAATAGAAATATTTTTGTGATTAAGAAAGTTTTTTTCCAAATGATTCCTTGGAAAGATAAATGCTTTATTTGTGATGATTTTACTGTTTGCAAGATACGTGTCATTGTAATCCCGTTGTGCTTGTCTAAATGTTCTATTTCCGAACATTATCTCATGTATCATAAACATATTGAGGTCATAGTTTAGAACCAAGGCAGTGGACCTTAAGTGCTCATCTATTCTTCAATATTTTTTGTTTGTTTCAGGAATAAAATTATATATGCTACATTTTTCTCCAATCAATGGGACACAAGTGTTTGTCGGAAACAACGCAACTTTTACTTGTGTTGTAAATCCGTGTAACGACACTGGCAGTGTTGCTTTGCAGTTTGGCCATTTTCAAAAGCTGTTTAGTGGATCTTGCAATTACACAAGTGTACCTGAAAGAAAAAGATACGTATCTGAAGAGAACAGATATACTTTCAGTTGCTATTCAGATCAATGTACATACAGTTTTCATGTATTCAGAATTAACATTGAAGACGGTAAAAGGAAAGCAGTTTGTACATATCGTTCCCGATCTAAATATGTGATACAACAGTATTCAACAATTATTGTGATAGGTAATTTGTATTTTTGTATATATATTTTTTGCGTTCTGTGTCAAAGCATTTTCCTGTCCGTTTAAGCAAACAATCAAAGGGAAATACAAAGACGCCAAATATCTTTCATTATACTGAAAGTTAAAGGTAAAAAAACCTTAAGAATACAAAATTACCAATGTTAAATAAATATGGAAAATTTAAGTATGCTATATGTACATTTCAAGGTGTAACCTCTCATCAGTAGCGTTAGTTAGAACCGAAATATAGGAAGTCAAAAGATTCAAATATAGCAAAAGAAGCACTCAAATCCAAACAAATCGAAATGGAAAGCCAAATGCTGCAAAGAAATATTTCATGTGTATCTCTATGATTACTAAATCCCCTGATTTAAGTCGGGCAGTTTCAATATTTTGCACACTTTACCACATTGGCAACTGTTTTTGATGTTGCTTAAATTTTATAACAGAAATGTACACATTATAATGTTTGACTGATGTAGTTAACTTTTGACCCCTAACGTATCTGATGAAGGTTAATCCAGAAAAGCGCTTTGTACGCAGATAATCGTTAAAAATTTAAATAAGGAATGGATTGCCCGGCATTTATTCCATGTCCTTTATATTTTGCATAGTTCTGCAATGCTCAAATCCTTTTTCGACAATTGACACCATTATTGATGGACAAAGCCTGCCAAGACTGTACTCGTACATCCGTTATACTCCGATTGAGAATATCAGAGCTAGCCTCAAAATTCAAAAGCAAGGTCATGGATCACCCAGGCTAAGCTCTAATGTGACAAATCAAATCAAAGAGCTGAAAGCAATTATTTTCATTTTTCGAACAAATGTCAAACAAATAACATGATACTACAATAATGATCTTGTCAATAATATTTGACCAAATAAATCTAGGGGTATTAGGCAAAAATAATAGCATACTGTTTTATTACATGTAGAAGAACCATACTCAAAGCCAATCATTGAGCCCAACAGACCATATTATCTTACTGAGAAGGTTAATATGACTTGCACATCATTTGGTGGCAATCCTGTCCCTAAGATTGTATTTTTCTGTGGAGACACTGATGTTGCTAGTCAGGCTGAGGTTTTCAGAAACGGATCGGTTACAGCTAAACTCTCAGTGACGATGGACTCGGGTATGACTGGTTCTAACTGCACTTGTATTGTAACCCAAAAGCAGGAAGAAGGACAAAAACAATGGAAGTCAGAAATTCCTCTTGTTATCGCAGGTATGTAATAAATTGTCCAGTTTGAAAAATAAAAATAAGTATGTACTTAGTATGTTAAATGATTCAACCAACATAAAGCCTACGATGTGATAAGAATGCAGAATTCAGATACAAATAATGAGATTTTAGAATTCAGAGACAAGCGCCAACATCTAAACATCAGAAAAAGATCGAAAACTAAACAATGGAAAATAAAAAAGAATAAAAACATAAACGGAAATGAACAAGCTGCATATTTGGGCAAGTCAAGTACTAGTGAAAATGACTTTTAGAAAGGTAAGCAGTTGACCTCTATCTTAATGTTTGTCGACGTATTTTTGAATAAGTAGACAGTTTCTTGGAAATCTCAGCTAATTATGTAATAAAAAATTGGTAATCATACCAACCAAATATGCAAGTAAAGGACGAGGGTTGTTAAGGCACCTCTTTGGCCCAAGAATTTGGCTAAAGTGAAAAATAGCTATATTTTGCATTTTTTTGTATTGAATTATGTCTTTAACAAGAACATTTTCTGTTAAATTGGATCTACAATGGTCTCATGGCACATAGAAAAATATTAAATATTAAAAAAGTAAGAATTAACTTAATTTGATAAACATTTGTTGCGATTTTAGTATATATGGCACAATAACATCATAACCAAACTTTGCACAATTGAAGGTATATCAAGTACAAATGGTTGGTAAAAATATCCTCTTGATGTTTTTGGTGCAATCATATCTATTTTGATCAAAATATCTCCAAAATTTAGTATTTTTACAGAAAATGTTACATTCTTGTTGAAATAGATCAATATACCCTGTCGTTTTGTCGAAATAACGACAAATGTATAAAAAATAGATCAATATACCCTGTCGTTTTGTAGAAATAACGACAAATGTATAAAAATATCTATTAAATTATTAAAAGTCGTTTATTAAACAGCATTTTCACAACAACTACTATGTTTGGATCTCGGACTTGCTAATGTTACTGATGAGAGGTTACTTCTAGAAATGTATATAAAGAATAACAAAATTTATTCACCATTGGTAATATTGTATTTTGAAACCAATTGGTCGACGCTTCTGCTGGTGGACCAGAGAACCCCGAGGGTATTCACCAGCCCAGTTGTCAGACTTTCTGACATGACATTTATCAAACAATGTTATACATAAATTTGCTGCATTTGTATAAATTCTATAGCTCTGAAAAAGGCTTTGAAACAACGTGTTGCACTTAGTAGTTGTCCCTGCCGTCGGCTTTCTATTTCGATTTGTTTGGGTTTGAGTACTTTTTTTACAATGTTTGGATCTCAACATCCCATGTTTTGGTTCTAAAGCTACTGGTGAGAGGTAACTCTTTGAATTGTACATAAAAGGCTTTCCCGTGCTGAGTTGTACTCTCTTATTTATTTTTGGGTACCGGAATGTATGTTGAAAAGATATAGTTTTTATCTTTCCAACATGGTTATTTTTTATATTTTTTGTCTGACCACAAAATTACTGTAATACGGTATGCTACTTTTTCCAGGCACCTGCACGCAATTCCCTGTTTTCTAATATTTGGTCCCGAGCGTATCTGATGAAGGTTGATACAGAAAAGTGCTTCGTACGCAGTGTAATTAAGGCATTTTCAATCGTTGTTTTTCATTTTGTCTACAATCTGTTCGATAAAAGAAAGAAATGTTAGGCACTATTTTTTTAAGAACTTGTGTCGTGCCCCACGGAAATCTAGTGTACTAAAGGCAACAACTTAACGAGAAATTCTGCAGTTTTCATACCAGAAAAGATGTGGATTGTGTCTTTATGGCATATATTCCATATTCTTTCTTTTAAATATATAACATAACATAATTTACAATATTTATCCAACATTAGTAAACTTGTATGTATTTTGAATTGCTGACAATCAAGTTTTAAAATTAATGGTTATTTTAAAGATTATAGTCAACATTTAGGCATATTCCAGCAATTGCAAATAAAATCACGTCTGCTTAATTTGTCTCTTATGGAAAATTAGAAACCATTGGAAATAAATAAAAGAAGGTATAAAAGAAAGAGGAGTTTTGTCAGCATCACGCTAGGTACACGATAAACATTATAAAACCACTCCAAATTAATTAATAGTTCTTCGAATTCGCTCGCTTCTTATATTATGGGTTCAAAATTTCAAAACCAACTTTACTAACTCCACTCATTTCTTTTTTTTTATAAATTTTCACTGTTATACCTAGATAAACATAGAAATTTGCTCGCTCGCTCCTAATAGATACAAAAATGAAGGAAAAATTAAACTGTTGTTTTCGCACCAATTTTTGAGGTTACGCTCCAATATTTTGCTATTTCAAGAGAAAAAAATAAAACAAAAAATTTCGCTCGCTCGCACCTATTTTTATCACAACAAAGTCCGAAGAACTAGAAATAAATTTGGATTGACCTAATTGAGGTAATTATATTTTGTGATTGCTGATTCATTCATGAATGTTTTATCTGTGTTTATTATTATTATTTTCCTTTAATTTAGACAATTCTACAACTATTTCACCTACCGGACCGTTCACTGATGGCAATTACGTCCTATTCCAATGTTCTTTTGTGGGATCAACGAAATACAATATTACACTAATGTTTGAATGTCATGGAATGGCGAAAGCCAAAAACGACCGGGATAGTTATACATTTCTTTCCATGCGTGTTACAATTGACTCGGACTTAAATGGAACAATTTGCAAATGTAGTGCTAAGTCCTTTGACGGGAATATACATGCAAATTCGGAATTTATATTTAAAATACTTCCATGTAAGTATCAAAGTGACTTATTTGAACTTTTATCCTTGGATTCTTCAAATTCTTTAAAATAAAAATCACAAATGATGAATAATAGTGAGAATAATAATAATTTAATAAATTTGATAAATGCTTATTATAAAATACTACCGATATAGAATCATTTTTTTTTTCATTTAAGAACTTAATTGCTTCTAGTGATATTATATTTATTTGACATCAGATTTGAATATTATATATATATACACAAGTTTTAAAATGCTAATACATTAAACCTTTAAGTGGTATCTTACATTTTTATTTCCATACCTGTTCATCTAATAATATCTGCCTTTAAAAATTATTTATTGTCAAAACCGATATTGTCCCAACAATTAATACAAGAAACAAACCCAATTACAAATGCAATATTAGATATTCGATTTAGCACGACGATAAATTATGCTCCACAATGTTGCTCCCGTAGAGATGGGGATATGCACAGGTAGGCTTTTCAAGCATATTGTTCACAGTCCTAATGTTTTCATTATATTCTTAGAACATCTCATATTTAAAAGCTTTAACACAAATTGTTTTATTCGAAAACGATATGGTCATTCAAAAGTAAACTCGGAGTTAAAGTTTCTTTTTCGAAGATTATTAGATTCCAAAGAATAAAGTATTATTATCATTTTGGAATAGATGATGCGGCCTTTAATCTTGCTGCTGTCCATACAGTTCTTTACAACAACCCTGCAAAACTGACATGTGAAGTGGCCAACTTACAATACCCGTTTTCATTCGGTCCTTGGATCCGTTTTTTGGCAGGAAAACAATGGACTTTAAACGAGTCATTAACATCAGTCAACACCCCTCGCATGACCGTCCTTGTAATTGAGAACGGCACCTATGAAGATATGGGAAAGTATTATTGTACTATAGTGGATTTAAGAAAGAATAATATTGTGGTAGGAAATGTATCCACACAGTTAAATGTAAAAGGTAATGCTATTGAATATCATTTTAGTGGGAGAGAAAATTAGAGAGGGTATCTTAAAACCAGAAGGCCAATCTGAAATTGATAGTCCACAGACACGACAACGAAACAAATCAAAGGAATAAGTAGAGGATGTCTTGAACGCTAAAGTCAATTCGAATTGCACGGTCAAAAGTCAAGAGAATGGGAACAATACAAAGGAAAAATAGTAGAAGTCTTTAACCGCCAATGTCATTCTGAATTGCACAGTCAATAGACAAGAGACGGAAATTAATCACATTTAAAAATAACAGAAGAATATATTCTAGGGCGAAATCTGGTTCCTTTATGACAGTAATGTAGTAAGGTTGCTTGTTTGATTTGTTCCAACATTTGTCGAGCAAAAGGAATTTGAAGATACCGACACAAAACATAACCGGTAGGAGGATTAAGACGATCTCACGCCTTTCAAAGCAACGCCCTTAAAAATCAGTTAGAAAGAATGACATTTGAAATTGATACTGAAAATAAATTTTAATATGGAACTAGTGTTCCAGTGATAATTTTGCATTAATTGAAAACATCTGGGTATCCAAAGACTAACTTATTATATAAACAATAAAATCATTTGATTACCTAATAAAACAATACAGTCAATTTTAAATTATATTAAGGTAACAAATTAACTCCCGTTTTGGCGAAATGTGACATAACTTAAATAAATGCGTCCCAAATAGTCTTTTGTTGACGCAAAACATTAATCTGATTATTGAATGTAATGACGGGCAACCATCATTGAGTCAGTATCTTCCGTCGCATCAATGACATGAAGAAGTTACTGCTTCGTGGCTGAAAAAAAATGATATACAGCAGAAAGCATATTGCATAAGGGAAAATTGATGGGGTGGATAAATAGTGTTCTACCTCCAAGTTGGAATAAAAATAATGTTATTCTTTTATAGTGAATTCTTTTACGGTGGCAAATTACTTTGTATTTGCACCAAAATAAAAAAGTGCATGGTCCCTTATATCAATTAATATAAATAATATATAAACATTATAAAAATTTAACTAAACGATAGCATGTCAGTGGAAGATAAGTTTAATGCAATTAACGAGTTTATAAAATGATTAATTCATTAAACTTAGTTACAATAATATTTTGTACAGGACCAGTATTTCTAGAAGACGTTAAAAGTGAACGATTGAATAGTAGCTCATGCTACTTTCATATCAAATTCAGAAGTTATCCAGAACCAGTAATAAAATCATTCTGGCAAGACAACAAGCAAATTATTTTTCAACACAACACAAGAGGTATAGTGATGTCACCATCAGATGAAAATGATAATCAAGAACAGTTAATAGTGATCACTCTCCAGTCATGCCATGAAAACGTTATATATGGAATGATCGCGTCAAATGGAATATTCACAGACAACTTCTATTTTGATCTCCGGGGTATGTTGATGATTATATAAAAAAAATCTACAATGGTATGAAATGTCCATTTAAAAGAAACAAGCCCAAAATGGACTACATTGGCATTTGTATGCACCCGGCCTCAGTTTCTCCACTGAAACTTTGCACAAATAGCAGTTTTAACACTATGCCAAAATGTGGTGTACATCATACAATTTCAAATATAGCAAATCATTCGTATGGCACTTTTCTCGTGTTGGTAGAAATTAGTTAATTTAACATAGTTTCTAAGGGGATATGCAACAAAACAAGCAAGAAATTATAGTGCAGCGTGTACGTTTTCAGACAATAGGAATTTCAAAAATTGGTGTGAACGTTATTTTATTTGGTTTTTGCAGATTCTCTTTTTAAAACTCATTAACATAAAAATAAAAACTTCATAATGACTTTTAGACATGTGTTTAATGAGATTATTTTAAAGAAATGATAGTCACTGATCAAACATATATTTGCTATGATATGGAAAGAACTAAAGAGTTTGGGCCACTGACAAAAAGGGTAAAACATGAATAGCAAATTTCAATAAAAGCATCATTTATTGATTTTTTTCCTCAAAGATTATGATCATTTAATGTGAATGGTCGTCAGTGTTTGGTTATTGGAGAATATTGAGGACTAAAGTGGAAGAATACAAATGTTGAATTTACACCTGTCAATCAGTTTCAGTTTTAACTGAAGGGCAACGCAACAGGAAATCCTGACAGGAAAGCCATTTTGGGAAACCAAAACGTGATAAAGGTTAAACCGGATGCACAGATGTGGGAATTTAGTTTCATTTCCTAGATACTTCGATATCTAATATTGTAGGATCACATAGGTGTGGTTGTTTTAATGTCCAAAACAGTATATTTATAGTCACTGAAAAGATATTTTATTTTTGTCTTCTAGATTTGTCAATTCCCTCTGTTTTTCTTTTGGTTAGAGTGCAGTCTCACTGACGTTTCCTTTTCAAAGTGCCATTTAAAAAAATGTTCTATGTGCTAGTGGTGATTGCTCTATCGTGTCCATTTATATAATATGTTTTCAAATTTAAACCGTTACACGTGCACTTAAAAGATGGTGTAATCCTTTTGTTTTGACATGTAACCATTATTTTTGCATTGTGTCTAGAAATTTGAACGGAACAAATGCAATTTTAAAATGGACCCATAGCTTACCTGATCAAGGTAAATCTAAAAATAAAACATTTGTAAACAGATGAATTTATGACAGTTTGGACAAAAATGTTTAAGAGTAATGAGAAGTTTGTTTTATTTTTTTATTCTATATATCTTTGTTTTATAATTGTATAGAGGATAAAAAACTATGAAACTGCAGAATTTTTTTTTAATAGGAATAAAGTTTGACATGTCACCACTGATAAGAATCAAGGACAAATTAGTAAATGGCAACGATGGAACAGTTCATTGCTTTGATATATCTCAGTCAGAGGGCAATGACTTAGATTTGTGGTGCGATAGTATCAGTACAGCAGCCAAAACAACAAAACACCATAATTCAGCTATGATAACAATGACATTTATAGTAGATTCTGTCAACAACCAAAGCAGCTGTCGTTGCAGTTCCAACACAACCAAAAAATTATCAGTACTGACGTTGGATATATTTAATTGTAAGTAAACGGAACAAAGAACAAAATTTAATATCGAAAGCCGCAGGTTTCCAGATTTTTCTAAGGATTAGGTATGTAATAGGTTTCAGTAAAAGAAGCAGTTTGGTTAAAACCATTGAAGGATGTTGATAATGTTGATATAGATGGACGGACGGTAGCAACTTTGTTGGCGACGGAATAGTTATTTATCGGTAATTTACAGCAATTCCCTTTGATCTGTACTGACCGATAATTCCTGTACAGGTCTACTGGCA
>JARWCS010341845.1:0-11516 GCA_034783895.1 Geukensia demissa | reverse complement strand
ATATGCTCTCGTCCTGAATATGCATGAAATATTTGCCACTGGACGTTAAGCACCATTCAATCAATCAATCAATCAAAACAAACAGTTTGAAACTTTAGGAACTTGTATGGCTGTGAGGTTTTGTCAAGCCTTTTAACCTGTTTTGCATAAATTAGAAAAATGGGAGATATGGTATGATTGTTCATGAGACAACCATCCACTAGATCACAGATCGCAGACAAATTTAAACTTCCACAGGCTGACATACAGCCTTCAACAATGAACTGTGGTCCATACCATAGGGTGAGCGGTATGGTCTCCAAAAATACGAATTATGAAAGTATTCAAATATTTACAAAAATTGACCTAATCCATTGAAAAAAACTAATAACAAACAACAATGAACAAGTAAACAACGACAACCACTGGACTACAGGTTCCTGGGGAGGTACAGGCACATAAAATATTTAGTGCCAGGGGTTAAACCGGTTAGTGAGTGCTCAACCCTCTTAACCTTGGACAATGGTGTGACAGAAAAATCAGTATAATTGGTTTAACACTTTACATCGATACAGAAAACAAATGCTAAACAAGAAAAACAAGATACAACATAAAGTACCGACCTCAAAAGAGTACTTGCAGTTTTTGTCTGCAAGCTCAAAATCAGAAAGCAACTAACAAGAAAAGCAGAGTTTTCTCTAACTTCAACATCAATCAATAAAAACATGTCCATAAGGCTTTAGTGCAAAATATAAGAAATCAAGTAAAACATGGGGTGTGTAAATGCAATGGAAATTTCTGTAGCAACAGGAAGTAGAAAAAATGTATAGTGAATATAAACCATTCAGTTAATTAGTAGCAGAAAAAAAACCTAAATGAATTTGATATTTTCATTATATTGACTTTATTGAAAAATGGAGATGTATAAAGATACAATTAACACACATTGTCCTTGTATTATAAGATTGATACCAGAACCAATGGTTCCTTCAAGTTTTATTCAATGAAGAGTAGCACTGGTAACTGTATGGCAACTTGGTAGATTTAGACATATTAAAAGCTTTTTACAAAATATTTGATCATTCACCAGTGAAAAGTGATATGCAATACTTATTTGAAAATAAAAAAAACTTCTAAAGTATACTAATTCAACACTTTTGATTATCATCTTTTAACTCCAGTCAAAGTTGAATGTATTTTAGAAGTGGTTTTGGTCATATTACGAATGACTGCTTATGAGTTATTTTCTTATTTCCGTTTATTTAAAGGTATCTAGATTTTCCAAGTGCAATATTTGCACTCAGATAAAAACAAAATTGGCTGAAACTAAGGACAGAACTATCAGATCAAAACTGCAAAAAGAAAGGGAAAGACATTTACTGAAACAAAGGTATGCTTAGTTGAGAGACATGACAATTTTTAGTAGGTATAAAAGTTAAAATCAAGATCACAAGTAAGCTTGGCAATAATTTGTAGAAACAGAAATGTGTCTTGACTGTGGGAGGTGCATTGCATGAGTAAGCATTTTATCATAGACATGCAGCAGTTATAAATAATGGAACAAAAATGAAGACATAAACAACAAAACTCAGTTTACCAAAAAGAAGGAAGTTAAAACATAGCCACTGAACAATGACTGAAAACCCAGGAGATGCATCCTACAACTCTTACAAATAGTTAGGAGATAACTTATTGTATTTTAAGTTCTGGGGATTTTACTTTTGCGGTGCGTAAATTTTGAATTTTTAAAATCAAAGAAGGTGTTATATTAGCAAAAATATTACATTAGAATTTAGAATATATTCTTTATCCATTAATTGTTTTAAAATACCTGTACTAGTTTATGCTCCCCCTTATGATCGTCTGGTCATGGTCAAAGTTAAAGATCCATAGCAACAATAATAATTCCTTAGCAATCATACACCTACAGAATATATCTAGGAAATAAAAAGATTAAATAGGATGTTTAATTAAGTAACTTTTTATTTCAGTATGGAGAGAAGAAAATATTACAAACACTCTTTAAAGGCTAGACAAAACCCACAGCGCTACATGTCAGTCATTATAGATGCCATGGACCAGTCGAAAACAGAAATTCCCCATTTTTTGTTCCTTAGCACCATCATGAAAGGAATGTGGAAGTTACGCACTCATCTTGTTGGTGCTATTGTTCATGGATTTGGAGTATTTGGCTTTTTCGATTACTTTCAATATCCACATGCATCAAATCTTACCATTCACGTGCTGCTAACTATACTGTATGAAAGAAAAAATTCACTGCCTGACATCTTATACTTGCAGATGGACAACTGTGCAAGGGAAAATAAAAATAAGTAAGTTCTATTGGATTTTTTAAAGTGTTACTTATCAACAATTTACACTATTTTTTGCAGTATTATAGGTGTCACGGAACTAAATGCTAACCGAAATCAAGCTCAGGATGCTTTTGCTATTACAAAACATCAAACAGCAATACTGTTTTGTCAAAAGTCACATGCAGTAATGAAAATACTCAGTAACATTATTATCCCCGCACTTTTGAATGAAAGTTCGGGTATATTGTTGTATCTGTCTGTCCGTCCATCCGTCACACTTTTCTTGTGACCTCTACTCTTCCTTCAGTTTTGAAGTTATGGTTTTAATTTTGTTATAGAATGGTTGCATATTGCATGTAGATGAATTATATGCAAATAACTTTCCAAATGTTGCATTTGTTCCAGATGCAAACAAGAGGCCCACTTAGGTTAATTATCTAAGACTAATCTTGTGACTTGATATCCCCTTTTAAGCTTTTAATCTTATTATAGAATGGTAATATATAACATGTAGATGCACGTTATGGTTTCAGAAACAAAAAATTGTTGCATATGCACACAAGAGGCCCATAAGGGTAAAATATCTTAAGACCGCTCTTGTGATTTGATCTCCTCCTTTAATCTGTTGTTCCGACAGCCTGCGTCTAGTTTTTTTTTTTATTTTGCTCATAACTCATTAAATTATATTGCATTGTAATACTATTTACTACATATTTATTTTTCAGGTATATATTTGCATTTTTGTGTATCCTCATAGAAAAGAAAATTTTTAAGAAGATTAAGCTCTCCTTTCTTATGGTTGGCCACACCCATGAGGATATTGATCAAGTATTCTCAAGGTAATAAGTTAGAAAAATAACATATTTTACTGCATCTTTTTAATTTTTTTCAGACACATTGACTTAAGTATGTTTGCTACTAAATTTCTAAATAACACCTTTCACAGATACTTGTTATTTATGGAGAGATAACTGATTTAAAAACAAATAAGGTATTCCATAAAAATCGGAATCCATACATTTGAAAATTTTTCTAACTTTCAATGGGTATAACTCCTGTATCGTAAAAATCTCAACCCTGAAAATCAAACTCAACTATATTTTGTAATTGTAAAAATTGTAGGACGTCAAATGAATTGACCAAAACATCATCTACACTATCATTATGATTAGAAATACAATTTTGCACTCCAGTAAAAGTGAGACAAGCATCAGAATCCAAATGAAACAGGCCAAAAATTAAATTTGACATTATTTTCATTTCAGGTTTTCTGTTTGGTTAAGCAAGCATTCAGTTCCAACACTACCTAAGCTGATGAATGCATTTGAACAATGCTACCAACCTAATCCAAAATCACTGGAAACTGATAATGTTTTTGATGTTACAGGATGGCTCCAGGTATATCTATGGAAAATTCAGTAAAAACTTCTTGTCTGGAACTGCTTTCTCAATTGGAACCAAACTTTGATGAAATGGTCACTAGGTGATCCTCTTTTAAAGTTGTATTTGCTGACTTCCCTCACCAGCCAAGATAGCCACCACAGCAGAACTTAGTTTTACACATGATCCTATGGGAGATTCATTAATTATTATTCTCATCTGGAAGTAAGTTCTTAATTGGAACCAAACTTTGGTGAAATTGTCACTAAGTGAGTTTCTTTTCAGAATTCTATCAGATGGCCAACTAAGATGGCTACCAAAGCCAAACATAGTTTAAGGTTTAACATAGGATCATCTGGGAAATTTATTCAAAAACCTCCAGATTGAATTACATTTGTACTTGCTCAGTTAGAACCAAACTTTGATGAAATGGTATCTAAGTGAGTCCCTTTTCAGAATTGTATCCCGTGACATGTCTAAAATTCAACATTTAGAATTGTTTCCAATTATATAAAATTTCATAGGGAAATTGATGAAAAAAAGTCATTTGCAATCAAAGTTCTTTAAAAAGTTTATATGTCAAATTTTTAGAGACAACTGTTTGCCAGGTGAGCGATTATAAGTTTCATAGGAGCCTCTTGTTTATTATATTTTTTGCTGACTGGAGAAAATTTAATAGTTGTATTTTTTTATGTTCATCTTCTTACCATGACCTTCTTTTATGAACATACTTTCAAATAATTCCAATACTGGATGTAAGCTGCTTTTTGATTGGACATTACAAAAAGTTTACACATAGATAAATCCAACTTGATGACGACACACAAAATATTCATACGCCGGCAATATAGTCCATCAGAAATTTCAATTATTCTCGTAATATTTGAAATTTTTATACATTAATTTTGGAATTATAAGTAATAGAGGCTGTTTTTACGAAAATTATTGATGTGTAAAATTGGCCTTTCACTCACAAACTTAACATACATCGGAGTTTATGTTAAGTTTGTGAGTGATTCGGCCAAGTTTACACATCAATAATTTCCTTCCAAACAGCCTTTATTACTATAATATATCATAGAAAAAAGGAGAATAAAACTAATCTTATTCAAGTCATGTATTTTTTGGACCAAATACTCTTACAGGAACAAATAGGTTAATATATATACTTAGTTATATATGTCTATATGGTCTGATATAGATTACAGTTTCTTTATGTCATAAACATATTTATTTGTTATTAAAAAAGATGGAAATGAACTTCTTCCTTAGACATGTAGAGCAATTCAAACCTGTTCAAGTAGCATTTAATCTATAGCCTTGAATACTGGTGGATGAAAATGATTTGAGTGACGATACATTTTACATTTTAGGACTGCATGAATCCTGTGAGCGGCCATTCCCAACCCCACACATTTAAATTTACATTGGACAATGACAGTCAAAAGGCACGGATTGTATATAAGAAATGGGCAAACGATAAGGTAAATAATTATAACACAATTACAGTTAAACCTCAATGGCTCGAACTCTAGAGTACAATTTACTGAGCTCTCTCAGTTTTTTTTTTTCAACTGCAGGAGAAGTTTCATGACATTGTCTTGTATTCTTTTGAAAAAAGCATTCCAGAAGCTTTCCATCTTTTCAGTTTTATGAAATTGAACTCAATTTGCTGTACTCGTGTGAAATTTGTGATTTTCTTGGTTTACTCTGTGGGCGAGTATATTTCTGAATACCGGTAGGTGTTCAGGTGTAAACAGGTGTATTTACAGTATTTTAATTGATTAAAGTAATGGTATTAAATTATATAAATAAGAACCAAACTTAATTGTTTAATCTTATTACCCTTATTTTTCATCAATATAACACAATTTGTAGTACATGTATTATCAATGACACATCTTCAATCATAAATAGGAGCACTTGATTTGATTTAAAATTTCATACCATTTTCAAGGTGAACGAGTCTAAAGGTTACAATAGGTCATAACTGTTACATGTTTGTTTACTATGTAAGAACTTTAAAAGTAGCGCATCAAAGTGCTGACAGCACTAAAGGACATGTTTCTACATTAATGTATTATATAGTCCGTTGAAACTTTACAAACAATTTTGAAAAATATGGAATGTGTTCTGTTCTTTAAGTCTCATTAAGTATAATTTACAAGTAAATGATGTACTTCTGCTTACATTTTTGATATTTCTATAACACAGACCAAGGGATCAATGACAAAGTTCAACAGAGTTTTCTTCAAGAGGCCACAATTAAACACACCAAGATAAAACATTCCCTTTTTATTACAAAACTGCCAAAATATGATCCCTACACCAAAATATTCCAATTAACTCAGTTATACTACCTTAATAGTGCATAAAATTTCTTTAACATGATATTTTATTATTAATAGAAATGGTTATCAAGCACTGGTTCGGACCCCTTTCTACTGAAAAAACACCCATCAAATAGTAGACCAGAGTTGATGGAAAAGAATGATGAGAAAATTGACATAGAAAAATTACAGGCAGATGTAAATAAAATTGACAAACAATATAAATGTAACCAAAGCGGATGGTGGACAAAATTTTTTAATTACTTAAGTAAGTTTTCAGCTATCTACATGTTGAAATAAGTTTCTGTACTCATTTCAATCAATAAAAACCCAATAGCAGTATATCTTCAAAATCAAAACTGTGACCGCTATACAACATGTTCAATGCAATTTTTTTTTAATTTTAGGACTAAGAATTGTTGTCTGTATTTATTCCCTATTAACCTCATTCGTGCAATGGATTTATTCAAAGTAAAACAGTAAAAGTCATTTCATTGTTTATTTAGTAAAGTTCTTTGATATACAGAATATATAGAATTGCATTAGATTTTTATTATTTTTTTAGTACATGGAATGAATAATGCAGAACAACAAGAGCATGAGCCAATCTGGTTATTGGATAAGATTGTTTTGGCAAAGGAAGATAGCTTAAGGTAATAATATTGTATTATAAAAAATCATATATAATATAAATTTGATTCATCATTAGTACTGGACATTTCAAAAAGAACTAATGCCACAGGAAGGAAAGTAAAAGCTATGTCACAACTTTGTTGCAGGCAAGATAAAAACAACTACACTTCAAATTTTATATCAATTACCATTGTTAACTGTTCTTTTCTATGTATTTGCTTTATTATCAATTAAGATGTTTTTATAGGCAAATCAGGGCAGCAAAAAGAAATGAACAAGCAGAACCTGATCTTCAAATACAAGGCTTATCAGATGAAGAAACTATTCCAACGGTATATTGTAATAAAGTAAAACAGATAATTAGACAATATACATTCCTTGTCAGCAAATCTAAAGTTTATTTGTAAGAGCTTTAGAAACAGGTTACGAGGTAGAAATGCAAGTTCACCAAGCTTTTCTCGCCTGTTTTGTAGCCAGTACAAATAGTCTTTATATTTGCCGACAAGGAATGTATGTTGTGTTTATATTGCAATTAACAAAATATCAAAAATATAAAAGCAAGCTTTTAAACATTCGAAACTGCAGAAATGAAGAATGGCACCAATCTCACACATGCAGATAACGTCATAAGCAACACTGTGTATAAGGTCCATTTTGATTGGATGACGTCTAAATTTTCATGGCATCAATTCTACGGTTGATGCCGTCGGAGATCCTGCGCAAGCGCAAACGTTAATTTTGAATTTTTTTAAAGTTTGAATTTGACATTATTTTATTCAGTTGCATTAGAATGTGGTTAACAGTATTGTATTTGAAGATTTGCCGGCATCAATTTCGATTTGATGCCGGCAAATCTTCAAATACGATACAGTTAACCCCTAATTATATGGTCACGCAACAATAATATACGGAATCCTGTTTGCTTTGCATAGATAGGTACCAAGTTCAAGTAAAGGGTACCAGGAGGCTTTATACATATACTATACATTTAAAGTTTATCAATCAATTACTCAGCAAACAGGAAGTAGACATACGACAGATCTGAAAGGGACGAAACTGTACAGCTCACCATTTTGATGCTTCAGACCAAATATCAAATCAATCCGCCATACATAAGTCGAGAAATCTTTGAAGAAAATTGATGTACAGGGTAAAACTTAATGCCCCTGACGCCTAAAGGCGGGGCATATAATGAAAGTAGACAAGAGTGTTCACTGACAAACTCAGATGAATACACCATACATGCCTACAAAGCTAAACTCCTAACTGTTACAACAGTGAATATTATAAAACATAAATTTTCTTTAATTTTAGGTTATAATTGGAAAGAAAGGGAAGACTAAACATGTAAGTAGTCAATTTATTGATTAAGTATACAAAGTGTCATTGTCCATTGATGATGCACAGACAAAATTTTTTTGCCATGTTCAAAAAAACATGTTTTGCTTTCCCTCAACAACACTTCTTTGTTGTCATTTATCAGTATATTATATGTTAATGAGGCTCTAGACAGGGTATATATAAGGTGACATTCACAGATGATTTCTTATATTCCATGAGCCAGAGATGAATGGAATATAATGAATCATCCGTGAACATCAGCTTATATACCCTTTCTAGAGCCTGAACAACTATTATGTTATGGTGCTTTGCCATTCTTTTCAATGAAAAAACTGAATTTATTGAATATCTGTGATATCTGAAATGCACTTCGAAAAACACTGAAAAAAAACCGAAAGTAGTTCAGCGGCCGTAAATTCCTTTTTATTTTTAATTTCAAGAGCCAGAAAAATTATTAATTTATTTTCTGTAGACTCTTTATATAAAAAGAATAAAAAAGAGTAAAAATTCAGTGTCTGCAATACAGCATAAAAACACAGAAAAGCTATCAAATTTGGTTTTGCTGTTATGACGTCATGTAAAATGTAAACAAACAGATGATTTGTTTCGGGGAATATAAATGAAAAATACAGATAAAATAACATCCATAAAATAAATTTAGAGTAAAATTGACGGTAAGATGAACATTTTCGCCTACAAGACGTGAAATTGAAGTCTGAAATGCCAAAGCGAAAGTAAAATCAGCCATATTGTAATCTTATGTATTCAGCTGTAGCAGGGTATATGAAACTGAAACTCCATCTTCTGGGTTTTTACCCAATTTGTTATGCGTGAGCAAACCTTCTAATTCAAACAACAAAACAAGCTGTGTAACTTTTGGTCAACATACTTTTGTAGAATAGCTCTAATGTTTTTTCTAGATTTTTTTGTTATAAATTAAAAAAAATAACTTTGATATTTTTATGGTATATTCCAAATAATCTCAATCCTGTGGTGTATACCTCGAAATAACCCACTACCGGGGGTATTTAGTGTGCACCATGTTATTGAGGTTTATTTTTTTAGACCCCAAAAAAGACCGTCATTCCTTAAATAGTCTGTCTGACAACAATGTAATATTTTTTATCATTCAGATCAATAAGCAATAAATAAAAAGAAAATGCTTGTTTTGTAGAATGTTATAGCTGTTAATGATCTAGTACTAACAAATGTAGCTAAATATGCTGGAGAATGGCCTCAGCTGGGTAAAGTCATTGCAATTAACAAAGAAAACTTGACAGTCCACTGGTTCAAAGGATCCAAAACTGGTACATGGACACCATGCACTAAAGCAGTAGGACGTGGAAAGAGAGAAAATTGGACAGAAGATATTAAAGAAGCCGACGTATGGTGTCATGGATTTACATTAACGAACAGCAACAAACTTCCAACAAAAATCAAGGAACAAATTGACAATTACGTAGATTTTTAGTTCACCTCTACAAAAAAAGATGGAATACTGGAATACCCATATAAACCATATTTCAAGATTAAATGACTGTTAACTAATTTTGGGATCCAACTTGATATTTAGTATTACAAGACCTACAATCATGAACATGGTGTGCAGATATATCTTGATATTCTGGGGGCATCCCACCCAAATAAGGTCCTGTTGACCTATATTTCATGCTTCATTGACTTGAGTTTGCTTTTATGTCTTTGTTCATATCTCAGGAACTGTATTCCCTTCCCATGTTACTGTGCATGTGAATGCATGTTATCCAACACTAACTGGGTCATTTTGATCTAAATTTCATGCTTCATTGACCCAGGTTCCTTCTGTATTCATCATGTAGCTGTGTGTGTGTTAATGCATCCTGGAGACATCCCATCCCAATTAGGTCACTTTGACCTACATTTCATGCTTTATTGACTGGATTTCAAATATGTGGGATTCAAATTTTGATAAAGTTCCTGGTTTTTCAATTACACTTTTTTTATCTTGGTAATATTTAAAGTTTCACATAAAGTCAGCTTGGACTCGGACATCAGAAAATTACAAGCTGGGATACAAGGCAAACTTTGAAGGTGGTGGTTGCACCTACATTTAGCTTTTGAAGCATTTAGAGTCTATCCACAGTTCATAGTTTCCACATTTCTTTTTAAACCACAAGTTGAAAATATTGACCAGGTGGTCCTTTAACAGAATTATTATTTTCATACCAATCAGAATTTCGAAATTCAGCATTGGAATTTTCTTAAGAAATATCCTTGTCTAAAACTTATTTGATAATCAGATGTTTTGTATGATATTAATGCTCCTTTGATAGTCCTGATCAAAAATGTTACTTTATTGCAAAACAAAAATTCAACAAACGTGGCATACCTTGGCAATGTTAGAGGATTCTAGGTGATGTTCTTCTATTTAGATTTGGTTTGAACTCTAGAAAAACTTATTCCTCAGTTTGGAGTGTAATCTAAACAGCATTTGCCCCATATTTTCTTTTTTATCCCCTCACCCAATGAAGTTATTGAGGTGATATAGTATTTAGTTAGTTCATTCGTGCATCCATCCATCCATTAGTCACAGTACAGGTTAAGATTTAAAGATCAGAACTAGGATACTACAAGCCATACCTCAACGATATTTGGTCAGTTGATGCAGCTTGCAGAGTAATACAGCTGCCATTGACAATTGGGTCAGTTCCACCTACATTTTCCGACTGACTCTTAATTGGTCAGTAGATTAGCCTTTCAGAGAATTATGTAGCTTCCACTGACAATGGGGTCACTTTGATCTACATTTCCACATGATTGAATCTGCTTAAGCTTTTGGTTAGAGTTCATATCTAAGATACTACAAGTGATGCAACTTGCAGAGTAATAATATTCTGGTAGCTTCCACTAACAATTAGGTCAGATTTACCTACATTTTCTGCATGACTGACGCTAGTTAAGTTTTCTGTTAAAGTTTAGATTAATGATACTGCATGGCATACTTCATTCAAATTAGGCTAGTAGATGTGGCTTGCAGAATAAGGCATTTCTCATTGTCAATTGGGTCAGTTTGACCTACATTTTTTGCATGTTTTTGGTTAAGTTTTTGGTTAAACATAATATAAACTTTGAACATGTTATTTGTTTAAGTGTTGTGTGTGAGTTAGAACTTAAATAATTAAGTCACTATTTGAAATGAGACTGATCCGTCAAATTCATGGTTTATTGACAGCCATAAAAAAAATAAAAAGAAATAATATATACTATATTTTGTATTAAAGAAAGTATTCCATGAAATTGTTTTTAGATACATGTATATATCTTCGTTGTGAATTAATATTCTATCATTTTGTAATAAGGTCACTTAAACACATTGTAATAGAACAGTTCCTTTGATGTGATTTTGGTGTTTGAATTTGTGATTACATGGAAAACAGCCAAAAATGATGCGAAACATTCTGATACTTATTTTGTATTTACTGATTAAGGAAATAAATGTTTATTGCTGTCAAGTGTATTTTTTGTAATTCTAGATATAATTCCCTTGAGTACTTTGTAC
>JARWCS010341834.1:0-11516 GCA_034783895.1 Geukensia demissa | reverse complement strand
TTTGTTGGCCATGGTCTTGTCTGTCTTCCGATTTAACGATTTCTGTCTGCCCCTTTGGTATCTTCGAATTCCTTTTGTCCCTTTGTAAATGAAATATTTTAACTGTAAGTCATTATCATTGATAATTTTCTTTTATATCCTCACCCTTTAACCCCATCCTATCCTCTTAAAATAATACTCAAAGAAAATTATATAGGCAGAGTCAAACGGATACTAGCGAATCTCCTGGGTAATTAAAAACATTACCTTTACAGCTGCATTCTTTCATTATCTGTTGAATACAGTGTGTTCTAGTGTTCAAATCTTGTACTTTTGAACAAGTCACAATCTGATCTTGTTTCAGTTGTTGATAACTGTCTTGTATAATCGTGATATTTTCATGAATACTCTGGTTTTCTTCTTGCACTGTTTAAATGTCACTTATTAGTTCTGTTTGGTTTGTACTTAAATATCCATACTCTTGCTTTAAAGTTCCAGTTTCGTATTGTATTGAAGTTGTTTGAGATTGAATATCCTTTATTTGACCTGAAGTGGTTGTTCTTAATTCATCTAGTTCTGTACGTAAAAACATGAACTCGTCTTTCTTTATTTCTACTTTGTTTAAGTTTTCGCATTCATTTTTGAATTTATTTCCTCCAAGTCTCAGGATTGCCTACAACATAAATGCATCATACATTATATTTTATTTACATTACAGACTACTTAACTTAAAGAGGGTATATCATTGAGTTTTTACCATGTTTAACGTTACAAAAATCAAATAACTTTTATATTAACATTATATAAGTTTTATTTAAAAAATCAAAATAAAATAAAACATACACCCATTTCAGGTTGTTGGTTGTTCCTTTATTGATATTTAAACAGCCTTCTCTATGATTATTCTGTTCTTGTGTTCAAGTCTTGGACTTTTGAACCAGTGTGATCTTGTTTCAGTTGTTGATGATTGTTTTGTATATACGTGATATTTTCATGAACAGCGAGAATTTAATAATGAATTTTCTTTAGTGTTTCTAAATTGTGAAATTAAGTGTAGGATTGCAACTCTATACAATTAAGGTGGTGTTTGATGGTTTTGGAATCAGATCTTGCGTAGGAAACAGGATACAATCAGAAGACACGTACCCGAACAACACTGCAATTGGCAAATTAACAAATAAAATGTCTAGTAATTATTCATTTAATATTTCAGTTCATAATACTTAAATTTAATATCATACATATTAAATTGATTTATTGTATTGATAAAATTACTTATTTGGTTTGTCGTATTTTTCTGTTTCAATAAACAATTCCACAATTTATATCACAGATTTTATCCCCTAGTGAATACTTCCGTTTTTCAATGTATAGTTCGATAGCATGAATTCCACGAGCTAGATTTGAGATGGTATACGTGTTTCAAGCATTATATGCACGAGCTTAGTGTAGCGGGAAAATGTGTCTTAAATACAACGACCATTCAACATTTGTCAGAGGATCCGTCTACTTTAAATCCCACCCGGCCGTTAACACCCCCTTTATTATATGAAATGTGATTGCTGCTGTTTTTGATTTGTATTTCAGATGAACCAGTAAATGAAACTTAATTCGTCATAGCATAGTATAATATTGGAAGTAAAGCAATGGATGTAATTTGCAGTATATTGAACATTTCAGACTTGCACCAATTGATAAGGAACGCTGAAGAACAATGTATAGCAGAATTTATCGGTTTAGCTGTTTTGCTGCTATGGACTAAACCCAGCAGCAGAGACTTTTCTACATCGAATGGTTCACCCTTCGATTTTATTTGTCAACATGGTTTTTGTTGGTCAGTTTGTTTTTTGTTCTCTATTAAAGCTATGACAAATCAACAGCCAATAACATATCCATGAGTTTGTTATTTATTGTTTACTTCAAAATTTATGCAGAAAATATGTTTAATGTTGGTTTACATGAAACTTTGGTACAGTCAAAAGTCCTTGGAATTCTACTTTGTTTACTGGTTTTCTTGTTCAATTACTATACAGTGAAGCTATCTCGAACAAATAACAATTCACAATAGTATTAATGAATGATAGTATTATATACAATAAAGGTCTTTTTCCTCTTGCAATAGCATCAAACGTCTGATTTTTTCAACCCTGTATATCACAATTTCTCATTCAAAACTCAAATAAAAATTAAAAAGCTTTGGTTCATCTTGATTTTGTTAAAAATAAATAGCAAACGCAATAACAATTATTTGGTTCTAGGCAGGGACAAATCTTACACTGTTATTAACTACTCTGATTTGTAAATAAAAATACTCCGAAGAGGAATTTTGCGGAAAACTTGAATTCTTGATCTACAACATTTTTGTAATGTTTGACGGACTTGGATATTTATAGACTGTTTCTACTCCAATTGGAATCAACTGTGCACCCGACTTTCAACTCGCTGATTTATTCCTTTATTCGTTTGAAGTTGACTTCATACAGAGTCATCTGCAGAAAAAAGAACAAAATGTTGGCTTTTTCGTTTTGCTTCACGTTCCGCTTTATTGATGACGTATGCAATTTCACTGAACAGGTCTACATTTGGTGACTATGTTGACCGCTTGTACACCATTGAACTTGAAAGCAAAGATACTACAGAAACAGAAAGGTCTGCTTTATACCTTAACTAACTCCCAAAAATGAGAGTAAGGGTGGGTAAAGGACAAAACTTAACGACTAGAGGGATGACCTTGATTTTGCCTTTTTAAATTTTTCGTTCATTTATAGCAACATTTCAGCCGTACCTGCATAAGGAATGTGTATTTTCATTTTTCCTATCAGGATATTATTGATAGATGGTTGCTGCTGACAAAAAAGCTATTGAACTAAAGATTTTTCCTTGATAGATTAATTCGAATACTCGGTCGCCATCATTATTTGGTTGACCGGTACGAAATATCCATTTTGCAAATGACAATGGATATCTCCCACACTGTTGTATCTTCAAATGCATTCCTAAACCAGTTGTTGCTAACGATGATTGTTACTTAACATCGGCTTTGACTACTGAGTAACACTACGGGTGACACTAGTGGAGCAGGAGTTGCCTACCCTTCCGAAGCACCTAAAAGTAATTCAAAGAAACCAAAGGGGCAGACAGAAATCGTTAAGTTGGAAGACAGACAAGACCATGACCAACAAAATGAAACGAAAGACAAACATAGAACACACAACACTACACTGAAAACTAAAGCTGGAGTAACACGAACCCTACAAAAACCAGGGTGAGTTCAGAAGCTCCGGAAGGGAAAGAAACTCCTGCTCCACTAACTCACCCTAGTTTTTGTAGGGTTCTTGTTACTCTAGCTTCCATTTTGTTTCATTTTGTCGGCTATGGTCTTTTTTGTTGTCTTGCTGTACGATTTTTTTCTATTTTATTATTTACACTATTTAAAAGAGTTGAATATTGCTTTTTTTCTGTGTACCAAAACTACACAGGTGTCCTTAAGTGGAAAGAGCTATAGCGGATTCTCTCAGGTGTTCTCCCCCCAAAAATGGTCTTGTTCCTTTTTTTGAAAACGGGTTGCTTGAGTCCAAACTTCTGTCCTTTTTTCTTTCTTTTGTCGTTTTTGTTTGGAGATTTTCTTGTCTTTGTAAACTTACAATGGCATTCCTCTATGGAAACATGAAATCCTACCGTCCCCCTCTCTTACATAGCGAATAGTTACTTGGGTAAAGTAGATCATACTGTTTCACTGTACATCCACATTAAGCATGTGTATAAAACAGTGGATTTTTTTTACAATATCTTTTTTAATTTTGCAGGTATAATGTGTCATACCTTGTATAGTTAATAGATATTAACTGTATTCATAAGATATACGTTTTTGTTGTTATCACAGTCGTATTTTATTTATTCATCTTTTTCTAAAAAATGAAAATGAAATTTATGTAAAGATCTACCTTAAAACATTGAAGTATTTTGTCTGAAAGAAATGTAGTATATTAACAGATATTTTAAGTTACAGTTTTAATTTCCGCCAGACTTTTTGTAATTAGTTTTCATTAATTACGTTTAAGATCCAAGTATTTGAAAAAAACGTATATGATATAACTCTAGGCGATAAAATTAACCGAAACACAATGCTAATGAGGTTCATAGTCGACTAACACAGCCCGGATTAAGATTTGTCTAAAGGTCAAATAGCAAATGTGAAATAGCTTTATTTCAATTGTCTTCTAGGAAAATAGACTAACCGATTATCTCTGCTTTTTTGTAATCTGAATATGAAGATAAGCTTTTTTACACAGATATTACTACTAGTTAAAAAATATTATATCTTTGGAAATTTAGTATTTTAATACAGTACTTCAAATCAAAATCATTTATTTTGTCTTCCAAATTTTTCGGTCATTTTATTTCGCTACCGTAGGACTTAACTTTTTAATTTGTCAAAGGAAATACCTCAAAAGGGGCTTATTTTAAAGAAAAATTATTCAGCTTTTTGGTTAAGTAAACCATGTATTTGTATTTCTTTGTATTTCAACGCAGGATTCGAAAAACCGCCACCCTGTCGTGTTTACCCATTTTTGTGCATTCATTACCTTGTTAGTTTATGTAGAATATTTAGAATAGTTTTTATAACGGGTTGCACCTGTGGTACTGCTGTGCATTTCCTTGGCATAGACTCAATCAATGTCGCAATTTTTGCGTGGCATTCTTCGCCACTCCTGTTGTGACATTTAGAAAGTTATAGAGATGTTCAATCAGTTTCATGTCCGGAGATTTAGAGTTAATAGAAGCCCCTTTATGTTAGGCTGGACATGATAGTCTCTTGTAATATTGATTGCATGCGGCATAGCATTGTCCTGATGAACAACTCCCTCTGTGGGTAAATAAAAGGAACAAGGTGGGGTTGGGATATTTCGTCTGTGTACCTTTGAGCTGATAAGTTGCATAGAAAGTATACAAGTTCTGATTCATTGTCATTTGAGATCGCCGCCCACATCATGACGCTACCTCTGCCGAATCTGTCCACCTCCTGGACAGATGTCAGAGAAAGACACGTTTATTCTTACGACGGTATACACGCAATCTTTCATCACGCTTCTTCAGCAGAAACCGGGATTGGTCGCTGAACTGTATCCTCTGCCAGTTTTGAAATGTTCTTGTCCCAACGGATTCTTTCATGTCTGAGTAACAGCGTCAATATTGGCTGACACAACGTTGAAGAACCCTGTTTCGGACTGTTTTGGGAAGTAATTCCCTGCAATCCAGGTATCCCGACTGCAGTGTCTGGTACGGACACCGGTCGATTCCTCAGATGGAAGAACCGGTTGCTGGTGTAGTTCTGTATGATCTGCCACTCCTGGGACCGCCATTAGAAGGTTCAGTCTGTTGTATTTTGTGCCATAGCCGGGGAATTGCGCTTCGGTTAACATTGTAGGTTCATGCAACTTCGCTTCGGTAGATGCCGGTCTGTAGTTGACAGATTATAATGTTTCGAGTAGCAGCATTCATCGCTGGCATGGTAGAATTTTTACGTTATGTTAAATTTAAGTTTGAAACATGGTAATTCTATACGCTATAGTTTGATAGAAGAGCACAAAATGAAGTTATATTTCCAAACATTGGCAATTTTTTTCGCGGAAGTGTATGAGGTATGTAATTTCCATCTTATCTTACAGTGAGCCAAATCTAATAAAAGACGCATGATGATTAAAACATCCCGGTAGAATTCAAAGTTTTTAATTATATATTTCCTTTAATTTTCTCAATAAAAAATCGTTTGGAAAATTGAAACATAGTTAGGCGTTTCTTTTGGTAAGAATATATATTGACATGTAGAAAATCATCTATGTTAAATTAAACAAAATCATGTATTTTGACGTCAATGATTCATCCTCTATATTCTTAAGTCTGACCTACGTTATGAGACTTCAAATAACGGAGAAAATAAACAATAGAATTTTGTTTCATTCCATCAGATGGCACATTTACACTATTATTTAATTTGACTGTCGTTTTTGTAAAAGGAAAAAAACATAAATCTTTTAAATCCAACATCAAGTTACACTGGAGTTGAATACCATTATTGTTGAAGGTCTTATGGAGATCTTTAGATTTGTAAATGTCCTTTTTTTCTCGTTGATGGAGTGCAGTCTGGAGCACAGATTGGTCAATTTTACATGTGTATCCTACATGTCCACCCCACTAGAAAATGCTACAGAATGAACAAAAAGTATCCGACTGAAAAAAAAAAACACCGATATATTGAAATCTAATTATATAAACTAATATATTAGTAAATAGGCTAAACAACCATTGATCTCTAAATATTGATCAAATCGAACACGAATAGGCAAATGTTTTGCCCGAATAAAGTATGCATCTGTTCACGCCCCCACAGGATCCTTCTTGTTTGGATGTAAAAAACCAGATGCTAGGATTTTTATCAATTATATTTGTCTGTGATGTTGTCTTGTTGTTTACTCTACAGAAGATGTTATCGCCATTTTCGACTTGGTGTTTACTTGGTGTGGTGTTGTTGGTTAATAACACAGCAATAAAATGTTCTGTTAACTACCTTAACACACAAGAAGGCACTGATGCCAAATTCTTACAAATTAAAACAAATGAGTGTTGATGTATTATCTGCAAGTGTTCATTTTTACACTTTTAATCAAGTCTGCATTTCATCGTCTGACCCTCTTAACAAATACATTGATTTTGCATTGGCACGAATCATTTACCATTAATGGAAGAAGAGCTGTCTGAAAGAAACATTTTTGCGATTCTTTTTGCAATAATAATAATAATAATTTGATTATATTATATTATATTATTATTTCTTTTCTTTTGATAATATTTTTAATTCATGAGGTTATTATTGACAGTCATTGTTCATGTTGGATCTTATACAGTAGGTCAGGTCATCATTTTGT
This sequence comes from Geukensia demissa, assembly GCA_034783895.1. Lineage (NCBI taxonomy): Eukaryota > Metazoa > Mollusca > Bivalvia > Mytilida > Mytilidae > Geukensia > Geukensia demissa. The sequence continues at coordinate 4,611 of JARWCS010341834.1, read as the reverse complement.
TTATATACGGACAGATGAGTAAACAGCTATAGAGTAAGAATTTTGTTTCTAAAACTGTTGTTGGTCAACACAAGGATATTTGAGTTTTAATAAATGTACGTTTCATGAGTTTAGGCTCTCATAATTTGGCTATTTATTCTAAAAGCAACAATAAAATATGGAATTTAAAAAGAGATTTATCCATCTTACCGGCAACCAAATTGGTTGTTTAGAATATAACAGATGTTGTTGTTCGTCGTGTGCTCATGTGAAAATTGTTGATTTTTTCGAAAAATTAAGTTCCGATATTTTTTCATTTCTGGTACCGCCAATCTTTAGTTTAAGGAATTCGAAGATACCAAAGTGAATGTCCTTGAATTCGAGTTTCTGTTTGCTTTAAAATACAAAATTCTGCAAATAGAAAGGAAACCAGCAGATAGTATTGTAAAATGAAAATTGTAAAAATAGCTTTTATAATATGCTTTCAAAAAACAAATAAAATTTGGTCACCGTTCTGGTTTACGCGGTACCATAGAACTACGATTGATCCTGAGTAAAAAATCTAAATGCATTTTTGTCTGACTATCAAACAATAATAATGTATTTAGTAGGAGGCTGACTGCAAGGGTCTGAAGGTCATACGGTATATAAAATAACATTAGTAATTCAACACTATTTTAAACGTTGTGAATACAGTATTCTTGCTTCCTGTACCAGTGTTTCTTATATGTATCTGTCTGTCACAGTTAATTCACGGCTCCTGTGCCTTGTCTCATTTCATAAAACGGTAGCTAAATTAACGTGTAAGTTGGGCTATAGAAAATGCACACTAAATCAGTACTTGTTTTGTAAAACGACAGCCATGATTTTTTTACACTGAATCTTGATAAATCAGTTATTCGTTCGAACAACCCTATAAACATTTGTGGTGACTATCATTTATTGGTCGATAGATAGGGTATAATTGTATCAATAAAGAAAATATCTTTAAATTAAAAAAAAAACGGTTTGTCTTTTTTATTTGGCTACAGACCAGATACTTCAAGATCGATGTCGCACTTGCTTCCTTTAGATCAAGAGGTTTTTACGTTCTATTTTGCTTCCTCTGATTTTTTTCTTTAAGGACTGTTCGTTTGGTGTGCTTAATTTTTTACATTAGACGTAAACATTAAAATGAAAAAATAAATCAAAATGTTTTATATTCGATCAGTCAATAATGGCTTTGACAACTGTTATTTACATTGTTTATAGGTAGGGAAAACTAAAAACAATGAAGACATGAGATCTACTAGGAGCTGAAAAAATCAACTGATAAGCAATGTGTTTTTATAGAGTCTCTCATGTTTTAGCTATTATTTCTCAAAGCAATAACAAAATCTGGAAAGGAAATTTAGAATGAGATTTAACTATCTTACCGGCAATATAATTTGGTGTTCGAAGTATCAAACTATCTTACCGGCAATAGAATTTGGTGTTCGAAGTATCAAAGGTGTCGTTGTTTGTACTGTGCTCATAGGAAAATTGCTGACTTTTGTGAAAGATTTGGTCCGACGACGTCTAAATTCTAGCATTTTTGGTATCGGCAATCTTGTTTTTTTTTCAGACATTACGCATAAATATGTCAATATATATAAAATCTATCAAAATGTTTTTCATTTTCTAAAATTCACATATCCTACGACAAAAAATTGTTATAATGGAAACGACAAAATTTCCCAATTTTCCATATGAGTGGAGAAAAATCTAGAATATGTATAAAAATTTCGAGGTACCGGGACCTTTTTTTCTGTTGCGCTTTATAAGAATTGTTAGGATTAATCCAAGGAATTTTTTCAAATTTAATAAAACGTGAAAGACTCAGCTCAGTGATACATACTTTAGTCATTCCTTACAGTAATTAAAGTTTAAGGGCATTTTAATACGCATTCCAAATGTACATGAACTAAAAATGAATTCTAGATATTTAGTATCTGTTTCACCCCCAACATTACAGGCAGGCGCCAAACAAAGAGAAATAGCAAACTGTAGCCAATATGCAATATGCCAACAAAACCGAGAAACAACAGTCAAAATCCATCTAAGAATACAATGTGCATGTGGACAACTATCAGAATTTAATATCAGAATCATAAATTTACAAATGGAAATAAAATATCAAGTTATCCATAGATCATTATTAAACTGATGCAAACGAACAATATTTATTCATAGAAAATCCACAGCGATAAGCCAAAATCCACGATAAAATATCAAAAAGGATCCGAAAAAACAGTTGTAAAAGTTAATTAACATTCCCTAGCTATAGATTTATCAAGATTGAGTTCGAAAAGTTGAACTGAACAGACAATTAATTCTAAAATATTATATCAAGTTCACGTTTACAATGTATCATGTTATATTAAACTAGAAAGCTGCTCATTAATAGGCAAATGATCTGGATAATAGCTATGGATATCTTCGGAACTACATCATGATAATAAACCAGTTATTTGTCTAAATATTTTTTTGGTTATTGATTTTGTGTGCCACATACGAACCAACCGAAAATAAAGAATTGACGCTTGGTGTCTACGAAGGGTAATCATATGCCTATTATATATTATGTAAGTCAATGATAAGGGACAAGCAGTGCATTTACAGTTTGGAATTAAAAAAATAGTAATCTACTCAAGACGTAGATGTTGTGGGCAGAATTTCGAATTTTCGAACGACTTATTAAATATTTTCTGTGCTACAAAATTAAACGTTGCTCCAAATCTTATTTTTGGCTGGACTGTCAGTGAGAGGTCTCCAAGAAACATGTAGCAAGTTCATATCCAGATTGATATCTTTAAATTCTTTTTAATATGTCTTACATAATTAAGTTTAAATTGTACAGAAGACTTTTAATTGGATGTTTTTTCTTTTGGGATTGCTTTTTGTCAGACTTTTGTTTTCATTACAGAAAGTTTGCATGTTTTTTCGAAATGTAGAATCGAAAGGGAAAACGATTTTCTATTTATCTGAATATTATATGTACGTCGGTCTGGTAGAGACATTTTACACCTTAGTTTGAAAACGCAATCTAAGAATTGAAATTAATCTAATAATATCATAAAACTAGTGGATTTTTTAAGTCTTACTAAAGGCCAGTAATTGTATTTTATGACCTGTGTATAAGAACACTTTTATGTATATTAAGAAAAAACACTATTTTGAAATGTATGTCAACTTCACAACAAACTGAAAACTAAAGCAGAGAGTTGTTCTGACAACCATTACTATAAAGACAAGGGTCGTTGAGGCACATTTTTGGCCCAAGACTTTTGCTAAAAAATTATAAGTGGCTAATATCTATTATTTCATATCGTTTGTATTAAATAATGTGTATAAAATATCAAATTTTTTTTTATTTCAATTTGTTCTACAACGGTCACATGGTACATAGAAATAACTTTAAATATGAAAATACTAAGAAACTACTTAATTTGATGCACCATTTTACACTATTTTGACGAATGTAATACAGATCGCAAAAAAAAACATCAGAACCAAACTTTGGACAATTATCTATAGGTAACCTTAAAGCCTTCGACAGTGAACAAAAATCAAAACCGTTTATCAAATATTTTCTTGGGCTAGTAACTGACAATTAATCAATACATATATTAAAAACGACAGAAGATACTAAAATATGAAAAAATTTCATAAAACATATAAGAATAGAATACTATATCAGAATACATACAGGCATTTCATGTGAGGCCTTTTGTCATAAACTCCTTTTATCTTGCAGATCAATATTAACATATGGTTCTATAATATACATTAAGATTACATTAATAAACTTTGACAAATGTGATGACTTTAAATTAATTTTTAACAGGCAAATTCCCGTTAATTCGAAGGTACATTCAAGCTGCCAAAGCTCATATGTTACTTGAGGGCATATATTCAATGCAGCTATTTCTTGACATAACGCATTCTTTGACACAGAAACCGCTTAAACAGAGAAACGTGACGCCACGGTTGAAGTTGAAATTTTGCAGTCGACACCATAATCCTGATGGCAGGTATGGAATATCTGTTTCCAAAATAAAGACAAAGCTTTTCTTATAACGTGGCCGTGCAGCATGTAGCTTATCCATTCTCTTTCTCCGCCTGTAATCCCGATCTTCCTATTATGCCTCAATAACCTTCTCTCATACTTTGGAATGACTATTACCGATTGGAAAATGGGCAATGAGGCTGGTGTTTTTTAAGGAGTATCTACGTGTCCTTCTGGACCACTTGAGTTCATCCTTAATTTTTCTCTTAGCGGATTTTTTGGTTGGTCTATATATTCAACAATTTACAGTGTCGAAGTTCAAAACAGAAAACTGCACAAAAAGTATTTGACTTCTCTTGACGCCTATTTATTTATACTTATATACTTATTTTCTTCGCAAGATAAAATTCTTACAGCCTTAAACAAATCTGCTTCATACCTATATTTATTCCTCGAAATTGACCAAGAGGAAAAACTTGTTTCTAAGATTTACGACAAACGGGATTACTTCAATTTCCTATTGTAAACTAGACTTGCCTAAAGTCCCTATGTAATTTTTAATCTTTAAACCCCCAATAATCAGTGAAATGCAGCATTTTTCTATC
>JARWCS010341823.1:0-11518 GCA_034783895.1 Geukensia demissa | reverse complement strand
TTAAGGAATTATGTAAAAGAAAATTCCCAATTACTTTCAAGGTCCTTTCACCTGACAAATCAGCTAAACCTTTTTGCAGGAGGATAAAGTTTATAAAGAGAGGACTTGACGGCATTATGTGGTTACAAAAATATTTTTGTTAAAACCAATCCTATTGAAAATTTGGGTTTAACCGTTTATTTCTTCTTTTTTTTCATTTATTTTCATTTATTTTTTCTTCTGCATTGAGTGTGGAGGAATACTGGTAGAGATGGAGCACCTCCGGCAGTAATAACTTTCTGTTAATGGATTGGTGGGCTATACTTACTGTAAACAAACTATTAACCTAATGGTCTTGTTGATGACCAATGGTCAAATGTTTACACTTTACTAATAGTTTACTGGTGTGCTGTTTTATCTATAATATTTTAATAGTTTCAGAAAACATTAGCATTCATATAGCAAAAATCATTTTTATCAAAGCATTAATTTGTCCAATGCAATACTTCTATATTTCAAAACATGAGCAGATCCAGGGGGGCATGGTCAGAGGGAAGGACACCCCTTTTCTGGAATTCTAAAAAAAAATACTGGGATTTCGGCAAAATTTGGTCTGGACCCACTCTTTTGGTTGAAAATTAAAATATTAATATATTCTATTAATTTTAAGGAAGTTTTTTATCTGCTTCTGGAAAAATAAATCAAGATATATAATTTCAATTTGTTTTAAATACCAAACCAGCCTATTATCAAATTATTTCAAGAATAGAGGTACTTGTTAAACTGTTTTTTTTTGCTTTTGTTCATCCTAAATGTTAGAATCATTGCCATCATTTTTTAAACTTTCTTCAGAAGAATTAAAAAAAAAACATTCGTCCATTTCTTGATTCTTATTTTCAGCTCTTATTCTTTATGTTAAGCCATGTGATTAAAATAAAAAATGTAAGCAGATACTTATTAGTCTAATGATATTTTATTAACCATAAAAACATACTGCTAAACATGCTTGAAATCCAAATTTTTGATGGACATTGAAAACATAATTGCCAAAGACCTCAAGACAACTACTTAAAAGTCAACTAACTAAATTACTTTGATGGAATAAATGGGAGGGGGGGGGGGTATTTTATTTACTCTCCCTCTCCTGCAATGGAATGTTCCAAGCAGCTGTTACAACAAAGGTTAACTTTAAATCCCTCTAATGAGGTGATTAACATGTATATACAGACTTATCATTACCTTTACCTTGTAGGTAAAAGTGATAGGTGTTAGTAAGGTCAATCAAATGTAAATGAAACTGTAGTAAAAACCATTTTATCTGTTCATCTCTGATCCTTATCTTGTCTGTAAACCAGTAGATCATCAGTGAATCAAATAGAGTTCATCAAGGTATCAATTGATACAAGAGGTCTAAAGCTTGTATCATGATTTTCAGTATCAATGATTGGGCAGGATAAGCCTATGTCTTAGTCACTGTGAGAGACCTCTTCAACTTAGTCAATGAACCACCCCTCTTCTGCTGGACATGGCTGCCACACTACAAGAACAGAGATTTTAGCACCTTTAAAGTCCCATGTGCCATGAATGTTGGGAATAGGAGGCTTTTAAGGCCAATTAAAAAAAGTTGCTAGATTTTCATCCCCACTTCCCCTTAAAAAATCAACAAAATTGTGGGTGGGGCAATTTTTACTGTCCAATAAGAATACTGAATTGAAATAAGAGTATGGAATTATAACATTGACATTAACCCTCAAAATTATAGGTTTAATTCCTTCCATCTGTATAGTTTAAATTTTAAGGATACAAAACAACTTTTCCAAAACTCAAATACCACAAGTTTTGTTTTACAAAATGGAAAAGAACATAAATGATGACAAATTCATAAAGGTAATGGTTAAATCACCGGGCACTTATTAGAACCAGCAAAATCCAGCATTCTTTCTGAAGTTCCATTCATAGTATTTTTTGTTTCCGTAGAATCGCCTGAAATTATTAATTCTAGTTTTTAGTTTTCCTCCCCTACATTGAAAATCTCTTGATATCTGCCGTTTCTCAAAGAATTTTCTGTTCTTTGATCATGCTATACCGGGTGTTGGGGGGGGGGGGGTTGCCTTATACCAGGAGAAACAATATAAATTTTGCACTGAGTGGTCTTTGTTTAGAAGTGGACTCTGATGAAGATTAAATGTAAACATGTACTTTCATATTAATGCATGAACTGTAAGCACTGACATGTTTTCGGATGTGGTTTCCACTTCATAAAATTAGAAATAACATTTAAAGTCGCTTTACCTAGAACAGACTCTTCACTAGTATTTCGTAAACAAAATTAAAACAATAAACAATGCAAAATCACACTCCTCTATTTAATAAAAAATTATAGGAAACTACCCACTTGAGCTTTACATAATAGATCCAGGCGTCAAACGGACCTCCTCAGGAAGTTCAAAATGGATTTTTCTGGACTTGGAACATGACCAAGCAATTATAACTATACTGTTTCAGCTAATAAGGAAGTCAATCACATAAAAACATGACATATTAAAGTGACTTGTAATATCTTATGCCATTTTAACTGAGTGCTTTACTGGTAATTTGTGCTTTATTTGTAAAAGAGTAGAAATTTCACCATCTTTGTCCTGAAAAATAATTGTTTAATGCTGTAATTTTCCATAAATCTATGCCTAATATTATGAAGCTATAGGAAGAAAGTTTAACAAAGCTCAAGGGTAACTGTCCAGCAGAACCTCAGCTCATGGAAAACTACAGCTGATGCTAGCTCATGGGTGACTGTCAAGCTGACACTCTAGTTTATTGGTTACTGTCCAGCTGACTCTTTAGCTAATGAGTAACTGTCCAGCTGACTCTCTAGCTAATGTGTGACACACTCAGAATCCAGTTGACTCTCCAACTCAAGTGTAACTGTCCAGCTGACTCTTAATCTCATGGGTAACTGTCCAGATGACTCTTAAGCTCATGGGTGACTATCCAGCTGACTCTTAAGCTCATGGGTGACTATACAGCTGACTCTTTAGCTCATGAGTAACTGTCCAGCTGACTGTTTCGCTCATGGGTAACTGCCCAGCTGACTCTTTAGCTCATGGGTAACTGTCCAGCTGATTCTTAAGCCCATGGGTGACTGTCCAGCTGACTCTTTAGCTCATGGGTAACTGTCTAGCTGACTATTTAGCTCATGGATAACTGTCCAGCTGATTCTATAGCTCAGAGGGTATTACTGTCCAGCTGACTCTCTAGCTCATGGGTGGCTGTCCAGCTGTCTCATTAGCTCATGGACAACTGAGCATTAAACTTATAAGCTCATGGGTTATTGTCCAGCTTACTCTCTAGCTCATGGGTTATTATCCAGCTTACTCTCTAGCTCATGGGTAATTGTCCAGATGACTCTCTACCTCATGGACAACTGTACAGCGGACAGTCTAGCTCATGTATAACTGTCCAGCTGACCCTGTAGCTCATGGGTAACAGTCCAGCTATTTCTCTAGCTCATGAGTAACTGTCAAGCTGATTCCCTTGCTAACTGGTACCTGTACAGCTGACTAAAGCTCATTAACAACTGCACAATTAACTCCTTAGTTCATGGTAACTGTCCAGCTGACTCTAACTTGTGGGCAACTGAACAGCAAACTCTTTCATCAAGGGTTACTTTCCAGCTGACTCTCTAGCTCATATGTTGACCAGCTATCCCTATAGGTCAAAGGCAACTGGACTGCTAACTCTTTAATTGAAGGGTAACTTCAGCTGATTCTCTTGCTCATGGGTTTGTCCAGCAGACCCTCTAGCTCATGGTTAATTGTACAACTGACTCTCAAGCTCATGTGTAACTGTTCATCATAAAAGCGCAAATAAAATACTATAATTACCATGTTAGCACCCAGTTTTTTTTTTAACAATGTGGACCCTACCAAAACCCCAGGGAATACCTCAGGTGGTCTGGAAGGGTAAGCAGTTCATTCCTGTTGCCAATTTTCATTTTGTGAAAGTCATAACGGTAAACATGAAACTGAACCTGGCCAGGGGAATGGAAGAAGAAAATAAAATTGGGGCTGATATTTTCTTTTTCAGTATTGTGACCAAAACAACCATTGCTCAGGCCACAGATAAGTGTACCAAATAAGGCTTTTGTAAGGTGTCAAAACATCCTCTTTTTATTGAAAAATGTGAAAACAAAAACTCCCCCACCAATGCTCTGTCCTGAAGCTCCCAAACCCCTTATTCAAAAATTATAACCCCTTCGCAAGTTTATGAATAAGCACTGCGTCATGATGATTCCTTCAAGCTCTTTGTAGGTATATTTACTTTTAATTAAATGAGCCACATGCCAACATATATCTTGATACACAGTTTGCAATAACCATAAACCTATAGATGTATCTTCTTTCGCAACATTTTCTCTCCAAATAATACCTGCCGTTAATAAGACATCAAAGAAAACATAACAAGCAAAACATACATGTATTACATATATCTACTTGTCATCAAAGCTTCCTTAATATTTTCTGTTGCCAACAGTATAGTGACGTAATAAATATGTAGAGTAATAAATGTACTTTTTTAATTTTACATCAGTACCTATAAACCTCAGCCTCCCAGGAATGTAATTCATAGTCTACATTATCACTGAATAACCTCATTTCATTATTGCTTTATATTGTAGGGTCAACCACTAGAAATGACCTGCAATTAATGGAGGGGGCCATAATAGCCAAGCGGTCTAGGTAGTCTAGGTAGTTGATTTATACTTACCTGTCCTACTACCTATACCGCATGGCTTTGTCAAAAAAAAAGGTTACATTTGACTCACATAGGACATGGTAAGGTTTTTTAGTTACCTGCCCAAGGTCGGTGGTTCTCTCCAAGTAATTTGGCTTCCTCACAAGTAAAACTGACCACTGCAATATGACTGAAATATTGTACAAAGTGGCATTAAACCCCAACCAACCAACCAAACAAACATAATGGATGGACCAAAAATAAGTTCAGACAACTACAAAAGGATAAATTAGATTTTAAGTCAGCACTTCTTTACCTCAGCCTCCCAGGAATGTATTTCATAGTCTACATTGTCAGTGAATATTTACCACAAATACATGAGACATTTCATTAATCCCTTATAATGTTGGGTCAACCACTTGAACCCCGGGGCAGATGGGGTATAAAAATAGTTTGTTCAGTTTCTTCACCTGAAGGTAAAACCCCTGCAGTTAAATAAAGCACAGATTTAGGTTTATTCATATTTTATATTCCTTAACAGGGCTTATGTTAAGAGCCATTTATCCAAAAATACATTTTACGTTATAATGTATATACAGTACATTTTTCTACCTTAAGGACTCTGTTTTTCTTTTATACAGGCGGCGGTGAGGCCCTTAATTTCATTAGTTCATCTTTTTGTCAAAAAATGGTAAAGATTTATTTAGTATATGGATTATTCTGTGCAAGTGTGTGAGTCCACTTAGTCTATAAAATGATAAAACTGTATTTATAAATTTCCTGCACAAATTTTAATTACAAAATAAAAATAACATCCTTCCTTCGTTCACATTTTAATACAGAAAATATCAAGAAGTATATACTTAGCCAAAAACATGAAATCGTATATTTTGACAATATGATATAACTTCAAAATTTTGCAAATAATCCTACTAATATTTAAAATACGAATTTAAAGAATAAATATGAAATATGCCAGAAAGTCTCCATTCACATCTTCATTTGTATATACCAAATATTCAAAACCCAAATCTAATTGCATGTAAAGCATTCTTCTGGATTTATATAAATATGAAAATGAAAAGACATGTGGGTAAATGTCAGAGAGCCTGCATTCCAACCTAGATTTACTTAAATAATTTTTACCTCATATTTTCTCCATAAATAAAAATTTTCCTGTGATTTAATAAAAACTTACTGAACATTTTTTTTCTAACTCATCCTCCATCTTGAAGTAACTTTTTTTCTGACACAATTTATCCTATTATCACCACAAATGATAAGTATTGTTACCAGTCAACAACTTATTTATCATCATGAACCATAAAATTATTTCACACCTCTATTCATCTTTTTTTTCAAATTTCCATGATGAATTCATGATCAATACACAATATTATAGTTAGTCACACTTCCAGTTCACAAAAAAATCTGAATGCTGATTAAAAACTTCCAATAATTGTACAATATGCAAATTTAATCAAAATAATTAAATGATCAGGTATATTAAAACACAAAACTGATGCAGATTGATTGACAGAGCAGACGGCAGATCATCTTCCTGTACAAACCACTCCAACAGCTGTGGTCATACTTATGGCTGCCATTTTTTTATCACTTTTACATACTGATGGTACATACACAATGCAATTAGGGAAATGATATACTATTTTGATAAATATGATGTACATCCAAGAATTTCTTCTGTTTACTTATAATTTGAGTAACATTCTTTGTTTACCTATTATTTGAGGTACATCTTATCTTGGTGGTAATGTAAACTCAAACTTTTAATTGAAAAGTTGACAGTTCTTAATTATTGTTTTATGTTATTATTTTAGGAAAAAGGTCCAAGGTCAATGAACTGTTGAAAGTGTACATTTTCAAAATAATTAAAATTGTAAAACATGGTAGGAAAAGTTATCTCCCTTATTGTAAGCTAGTGTGGGTTGTCGAAATGATCTTCCTTTTCACAGCACTTTCTTTTAACTTACTATTGATTGATTGATTGTTGCTTAACATACATTGACAAATATTTCATGCATATTCAGGATGAGAACAATTGATACATCCTGGCCAACCAATAGCTACCCCTTTAGGAGGAGTTCTACCCCTGACAGAGAAACATAGTAGCCTATTGCTTTACCCTGGCTACTCTTGGGGTGGTCGAGTATTTATACATTCCAGGGACTCCCCTTTAGCAGGGTTTTTTCCTGCAGGCCGATAAACCAAATGGCCTAAACATTCTTAGTAAATTTTCAATAAAATAGGTATTGCAAGTAGAAAATTTTTGCTTAGTTTTCAATTGTTCAGACATGGTTATAACCTTGATCACTTTCCAGTGGCTCATTGCCTCCAAAAATCAATTAGGGGCCAAAGAAATTTTGAAGAGTATTCGCATAGGCCTTAATAGGAGTACAGGCTTAAAATCTACAAACTTAAATAAAAAACAAACATGGAAAATTTTATTTTATTCTATATCTAAAAAAAATAACCTGCTGTAGCTTGCTGATATTGAAAAAAAAACAACTGATACAGCAAAAACTTCAAATATAGGTTAATATTTTAGCAAAAATAGAAAATTTATAGTAAAAACATTTAAGCTGTTTATTTACTAAGCAGCTGGAATTACAGTTAAAGTTCCTTCAGCTATAAAGAACGGAATAAAACCAATAATAAAGCTATTCTTCTTCCAAACCAAAATGGTTGCCAAAAAACGTTCTGACAGACAACTACCATGAAATATGCATCTGTCAAAATTTCAAAGGAAATCAATCAAGAGGTTACATATTAAATTTTTGACAGGAACATATTTCAAACCTAAACATAACATTTGCTATTTTTTCTTTTGTTAATTGCCATTTTGAAGTTATGAAAAGTGATTATTAATTAAGCATGAGAGGATGCTATACCCATCTAACTATGTAAGACTTGCTCATTTACAAAAACATATATTCTTTTTCATTGACATATTCCCTTTTGTTTGAAGCTATCTGGCGGCAGGCCAATTTTTACCAATTTCTCCTCATTTTCAGGTAAAAAGTAAGAAACTGTTGTTAATTTGTGGAAGCGATAATGATTGTATATAAACATAAACACAAGCAAGGTAAACCAAACTTTCATGTACCTGTAATGTGTTTAATTATAAAGCTTCTGGATAGGGAAGTTGCATAATTCACACCAAAATTAATTATTTAGCAAAAAAAAAAAAAAAAAAAACAATTAGAGTTATCTCCCATTTATCATAAACTACCTTGGATTATTTGATAGTATTTTCTTCAAAGAAAACATCAATGGAGGTTGTATTTTCTTCAAAGAAAACATCAAAGAAATGGATTCATACACAAATAGCATAGAATCACTGTCCCAGTGCTTTGAAATAACACAAAGTAACCCTTTCACCACTGAGGCAAAAAAAAAAAAACCAAACAAACAAACCATAAAATTTTCTGACTGAACCTTATTCATTGTGTTGACAATTACGAAAAATAAAATGGTTTCCCTTTGTTGTTACCAACCTTAAACTTTTCAAGACAAAATACAGGTTTACCAATTGTGTTCAAATATAAGAAATTTAATTATATTGGACACATGTTTGAAGGCTTAACCTCTCATCAGCAGCATTTAAACCAAAAAATAGGAAGACCAAGATCAAAACATGGTAAACGAAAACCTCAAACCTAAATCATTGAAAGATTGAATTTTTCCCTCTATATTTTAGCTAAAATTTTTATTGATTTACTTATCTGATTTTGACTTGAAATAATGCAAACCCATACGAATATCCCAACATCCTGACTTTTTTCCACAAAATAACTTTTTGATAGCTTTTTACTCTGGTTAATTTGACATCTCCTATTATCAGACATAATGTTTTTTGTGGACAATTCGAAGCAAAATAGGTAGGATCAAATGTATATTAAACTGCTAAAGGACATAGAATGGAATGTGACCACGGGATATATGCTCATGCTAAAGGTTTTAATCCCAACATTAGTCGGAAACCTAAAATTTGATGAAGTGATGCTATTTCAGGGGCATAACTCAGTGACTCTCACCGAATTTGAACTTAGTCTGTACTTATTGCTCCTCAACCACATTTCAAAATTTCAAATAATTCCATTGATGGTATTAACAGTTATTGATTAGAAAACTCAAATTTGATGAAATACTGCTATTTCCAGGGGCCTAACAAGGTGATTTTCCTCAAATTTTTAATTTGGTTTGTATTTATTGGTCCTCAATACTATATACAAATTTCAAATAATTCCATTGATATTCCCAAAAGTCATTGATCAGAAACCATTTTTGGGATGTACATACCTAAAAGAGTAACACTTTATGGCCCTGACCGCATATAGGCGGGGACATAAAAAATATTTAGAATATTTCAATAAAAGCCAGCAAATTTTTTTTTCCTGTGTATTTGTATAGAAATGTGGAAAAACTTTGAGGTACTTCCTGTTTATCAATGTAAAAAAGAGTGGCGTTTACCTTCATCTTCCTCCAAAAAAAATCTCTGTTTCCAAGGAGATAGAGTTTAACATCTCCTTTTCCGTGAAGTATAACTTGTTTCCAAGGAAGTGGAAATCAACTTGAACCTTCCCCCCCAAATACAGGCTTTCCCCAAAATACATCTCAGTTTCCAAAAGTAGGAGTTAACATCACCTTCCCCCTGCTTGAACTACTCAGTTCAATGGAGTTGGTGTTTAAATTCACCTTTCCCTAAAATACATCTCTGTTTTCACTGTTATTCTAGCCTATTATTCATTTCGAAATTGCATAAATCTTCCAATGCTACTCATTCTCAAACATTTTGAAAGATAGAGTAAAAGATAAAATCTGATAAACTATTCATCAATCAAAAGATATAAAATTAATCATGTATTATGCATTTTCAAAAAGTTCTTTAGAATCATTTCCAGCCAACCCAGATCTGTAACAGTGCAAAGCATAACCTCTCATTAATCTTCTGGCTATATTAAAACACCTGAATGAACAACCATGCTTTAAGTGCATCAAGAAATTTATCAATGAAACTATAAAGTGCAAATCCTCTCAAAGATCTGTGAGTTTTTTTCTATAAGACAAATGAGGATTTGCACCTGCTATTAAACTTATATAGATTTGTAAATAACTGCTTAAATCAGCATAACATTGGTGCTGGGTCAATTTGCTGCTTCTCGTCTAAAGCACATAGTATTTAGGTGTATTAGCAAACAGATAGACTTCCAGTCAGAATAATGCAATCTGTAAGGTGGTATATCTTCCTACTGACGCTTGCCTTGTGAGCTTCCACATTAAAAACCCAACCATTCATGAAATATTGACTTAAAACATTCAATTAAATCAATATACCACAGCACATGCAACAGAGTTATCAGCCATTAAAAATTATTTCTTCCAAACTTTTTTTAACAAAAGTACATAAAACTAACAAAATGTGAACAAAAGGACAAAAAGCTGGAACCCCTGGTAGTTTCAGGATGGGATGGGTTTGAAAGGGGAGTGGACTTCCACATACCTGTTAATTATGGTATTTTTGTCCAGCATTCTTCTCAGCAGTCCTAGCACCAGTTTACATGTAATTTTAGAAGAGAGGATCATGATGGAATTATGACAGAATATGAATTTTTTCAGACCAAAAAAAAAGTCAGGTCAGCTAGTAAAATATTGCATATAATGTTTTCCTTGAAAAAGGACAGGTCCGTATTTTCCTTAATCTGTAAAAAAAAAATCAGATTTTGGTAAAGTTGGTCACTACAACCTCAAACCAAGATCTTGAGGACACCTGTTTACTTTCTGTTTTGTTGACCTTTTATGTCACCCAATGAAATCTCTGCTTCCATGATTATGGAAGCATTAGTCACATGACAAATCCAGAGGATCCCAAAAAGCTCATCAGAACTGAAAGTAGAATGGAGTGTTTGAGAACACAGTGAACAATTTTTTTCCAAGATCTGATTTTTATCAGATTTGTTTTCACCCTTGACAATTATTTTTTCTTCAGAATTACAAAAAAGGTTCCTGACCAAGTTCATGCTGATCTGCTGGAAGGCAATCTCATTTATAAGTCATGTCAATTTTCTAACAATGGCCTGATCAAAGTCATTTCTCTCAGACATACTCCTGTGATACTTTTATGAAGATGTTATTTACTGTCTTGGAGTCTGGACAGGGAGCTGTCAGACATCATAATCACCAAGTATTTTTTATCTGATTTAGACTATCCATAAATCTGTGATTTACTCTAGAGCACTTAGCTTATATAAATTGTGTAAATTATGGTGCAAAACCAGACCAGACCACAAGGGGGTAACATATATTTTATTGCAGAGACTTCTTTTTAACAAAGTGCTCTTTATTTGCCAAATGATTTAATATCTGAAGGTTGCCCAAAGTTAAGAATTACCCTGAGAATTAATGACAGCAAATGCAACACTTCTAATTTATTTGCAACTTTTAATGCCAACAAATCAGAAACACTTCTAATTTATTTGCAACTTTTTGCACCAACCAATCAGAAACACTTTTAATTTATTTGCAACTTCTAACACCAACCAATCAAAAACACTTCTCAATTATTTGCAACTTTTAATTTATTGGTAACTTTTTACACCAACCAATCAGAAAGACTTCTCATTTATTTGCAACTTTTTACACTAATCAATCAGAAAGACTTCTTATTTATTTGCAACTTTTTAAACCAACCAATCAGAAAGACGAATCTTATTTATTTGCAACTTTTTACACCAACCAATCAGAAACACTTCTAATTTATTTGCAACTTTATACAGAAACCAATCAG
>JARWCS010341812.1:0-11518 GCA_034783895.1 Geukensia demissa | reverse complement strand
TTAGTGAAAACATATTTTGGGGATAATCGCAAACAAGTTTTTGGCTTTAGTCGATGGTATTTGTATTGTGCGACTATCCCCAAAAATTTGGGGTTAGTAGATTTTTGGGGTTAGTCGACCCACATACGTACAACTTGACATGTGCGTCAGCGTTGATAAAAATGTGGTTATATCAATAGTATAAACTGATAAAGTTATAGACTAAGTATGTGCGATACTTTGAAGGCAGAATTTAAACTTTCGAAATTTAAGTTTTCGTGTTCAAAACCGGAGGCTTTATACCAGTGTCAGGTATGTAAAATTCTGTATTATTACTACCTTTATTTTTCGTGATTTTTGATCGACATAAATGTTACTTTAGAAATATTACATGTATAATATATATCGAATGAAAATAAAATACCTCTATAAGAATGTTACAGTTTCGTATGATACATGTAGACTGGTACACTGGTCTAATATTTTATTTTTTAATTTTATTGATTGATTGTTGCTTAACGTCCAGTAAATATTTCATGCATATTCAGGACGTGAACAAGATAAAATACAGGTGGCAAGTTTGGTGTCAGGCCGGAAGATTCTTGCCACATGATGCTATATTCGGATAGTTAGGGTAGAGACATGAAATTAAACATGAAAAAAAAACGGACACTATAGAACTTAAATCAAAATAAAATCTTAAACGTACTCTTTGGGGCGTTGCAATGTGGCGTTACAGTCTAATAAGTTAACTGAGAATCCACCAAACCAAGACACCATTTGAGGAGGAGTGTAACCTCCGGGTGGTGAAACCGAGAAACTCCTTTCTTAAACCCGGCTACTCTTGGGTGGTCAAGTATTAAAGTTAGTTCTGTCTGCAGGCGAACTTGCGGCAACGGAACGGTCTATTTTCTATACCCTGAACGCCAAATCGTAATTATAGGTATATACATGTATATGTATAGGTGGTTTATAAGAAGTGAAATAACAAATCAGATCAAACTTCATATAAGATATTGGAGATGACCGCTCAGTCCATAAACTGCAATGCATGCCCTTGGCTTCAAGTCCTGTCATACTGATGGTAATTCATTTAGTAAATGTCATATATTCCTCAAAGCAATTCGCGGCCTAGCATCTAAAACAATGAAAATGATGTTTACAATGAAAAATCTGTTTTTCTCGGTGCCCTATTTTTGTAAATATTCCAAAACAAATTTTCATTTATATTTAAGATTGCTTTACATGCAAAAATGTTCAGTGAACCAATTTTATCTTTTAAGTAAATACCAAGAAAATAAAATAAAACCCATATTTTATGATGTTTAAAAGAAAGAATATTAAGGAATATATGCCAGAAAGACACGATCTAGTTCTTACATAGGTTTAAAACAAATACTCAAAAGACAAGTTTAACTGCGTGTAAAGCGCTTTTCTGGATTTACCTTCTTTGGAGGTTTTCTTTAAAACCAGATTTTAAGCCAAAAAGTATGGCCTTTTTGGACCTTGTCCTATTCTCATATTTTGAAAAATAATATACTTTTTACCTCTTTGACTCATTTTATTTCGAAAACGATAAAAGACATATAAAGGATATTAAACTGAGCTCGAGTACCCTTTTAGCAAATTTCAAGAATTACTAACATGTAATTTGAGACCTGTTTTTAAAAATAATAGAACAAATTACGATATGGCTAATTTTTGGTCCCAAAATTTTGCCAAAATTTCAGTGTTCCGAAGTAGTTCGCGGGAAGATCAAGGAAAAACATACCATGCTGGAAATACATCATTGATTTTACTATGTTTACATGCCCAGACATATGTGCAGTCAATAACTGTAAAATTAATATCTATAGTTTTCTAATCCGCGTGTCAAAATATTTCAAAATATATAAATATCAAGATTGACTTCGGATGGCCTGTATATTTCAGGACAAAAACTTAAAGTTGCTAGTATTTTCTGTGAACTTTTTGTACTCAGGTATTTCTTGAAATTTTCTGAATTATTCAAAATTCTAAAAGGGTACTCGAGCTTTAAGATCCTTTTCATGTCTTTTCGTTTTCGGGATAAAATGAGTCAAAGGGAAAACATACGAGAATAACACAAGGTTCAATAATTGGGTCACATTTTCGCCTACAAATTTCGTGCTTATTTCTCACGTTCTAAAGATAACAGAATCGCGTCAAAATTTTAGAAAACGGATAACATGTTCTCTTTTTTGAAAAAAGTCTTTTGTGGCCTTTTAGACTGTTTAGCTATTATATACCACGACTCAAACGCTAATGTTTTAACAATAATGGTTATTGTTTTAGCATGTTAAGTGGATTTTATCACACATTTTGGTTGAGGAACACATAAGAACACCCATGGGCGTAGGAGCCGGGCGCATTGTCTAATTTTAGCATATCACTAATCTAATTAATAGTTACAGAACAATGTCTATGTGCCCCACCCGCGCCCTGATTTTTTTTTTGCTTGTTACATTAAGATGTTTGCCCCCTTTTAAAGTCATAATAAGAAAACGGATATATAGTTTATTTTTCGGGTGAACCGCCTATGCCACATTCATTATGGTTGCATTAAACAATAGAATGGAGTCGGGGTTATTTTATCAAAAATTCAAATTGACCTTTTTCAGTCCTAAACGTCCATAGTCATTTCCATGAGTGTCTTAGTTCAAGATGTTTTGTTTAGATAAACTTCAAAGTATTTATTATCAGGGTTATGAATATTATCAATATTATCTATTTTGAAAGACAAGATTTGTTGTGCAAATACTTGCATATACTTGCATATAAATGATGCAAACTCATCAATATTTTTAATGGTAGTAAGTTTTAACTTTTCTAGCTGTTTGTACATAAGCATATTATTTAGCATTATTTTGGGAGTATAGTTGAACTTTGTTTTTTTTTGTGACTACATACGTCTTCATGGCACCAACTGTATCACTCTGATCCTTCGTTCGCACAACACAGTTACTTCATTGACTTCTTTAATAATTTAATTGGAGTAAATGCTGCCAAATAATATCCCATTACTTCTGATATTGTTCGATTGAAAATATATTGACTCGTTCGACTGTCATTTGACGGACGGCTGTCTCATTGACAATCATGCCACATCTCCTATTTTTATATACTCCCACTTTCGCTTTCTCTTTCAATTTCAAGAAGGCAATATTGTTTTAATCAAAAACAATATTGAGTTGTTTCAGGTTCATTTCCATATCAGGAAGTGAATGTTTATTTTTAATCAAACAAAATCACAATGGTATACAATGAAGCAAAGAGTGTCTTTTTGTATCAGCATTCGGCCTCGGTCAATATTGACTTTTGGTCTAATTAAAAACTATACAGACATTAACAAAAGACTATAATTGTATAACATCCGATATCCGATCGGAATTAAATATCGTATTCTTTAAATGACTTTCAAAGATTCTGAAAATAAAGTTTAAGTGCTTAGACTGCCCATTTCAATCGTTTAAGAATCTAGTAACAAAAACATTAAAATTGTCGACAGCTGCTGTTAAGTTAACTTGGGTGAAGATGAATTTAGTAAACAATTAATAGGTTTTCTAATGGAAGCGTGCCTACGAGTGCCGGATGTCGTGGGTTTAATTCAAGGCGGGTGAAACCAGACATCAGCTACTTCTCAGACGGCATTTGGGAGCAAGAGTATTGTGCTTGGGATTCCCGTACACCGTTACGTTTTTAGCCAAAGCATCTAGTTAATGTATTCGACTCGCCGTGTCTTTCTAGTAGAAAAGAGTTTAATTACATGCTGGACCTGCTTTCGGAAAACAACGACTTTTCCAGTTGCTCCATTATCTAACGCTCAGTGTCTTTATATCCAAATTAAGATCATAACTATCCTGGTAAAAATTAAATCAGTTTGAATGTAACTTCGACATCTTAGTTCCCACTCGAAAATCTTATGTTAGATATTAATTACAATTGTATTGGCAATCCATAATACTGTAATACGAAGTTGTGTATCATTCTGTCACAGACATATGTTGTCGTTCTATGAGGTTGGAAATATACATGTTAATAAACCGATAATTAATCAACTCCAGCTAAATTAATAAGCTAGAATTCGATTCAATTAGAATCCGATCCTAATTTACAATAAAAATTTAATATAATTTTAGATCATGCAAATATTTTTTTCTAAGTATAACAAATTACAAATTTGTTTATTAAGACCAACTGAAAAGAGAAAAAGAAAATTACTTTGCTGAGCATTCATTTCGAATAAAAACTTCGTACATTTGTAAGCAAGATATGAGGTAAATATTATGGAGACCATATTCCATCTCCGTATAGAGAAACGGAGGATCATTATTGAATCTAGAGGTCACTAAGGGAGGGATCGCACTCCTTCTACGAGCTCTAGATCGCCCCAAACAAATACTAGTAAAACCTGTACAAAAATTATGCAAATCTTGCCTCAGTGTTAAACATGTTTTGCTGGTACCATAGGCGGAAGAATATCAATTATCTTTCATAATTAAAAAATTCTTGCAAATACTGTCATAAATAACCTGACATTAACATATCATAAGACAACCATTTAGTCAACCACAGGGCACTATGAAGATAAATGCAAGAACAGTTTAAAGGAGATTGAAGCCAACATGTAAGACAGCATTATTTTTATTTAGTATTTAGTAAAAACAAACTTAAAAAATATCCACGAATCTAAACAATGAAATTTGAAAATGTACGACACAAAGACAATCCAATTAACACGAATCCTGACTTCGGACAGGCGCATGCAACATGCGGCGGGGTAAAAGTACCAAATCCTCCCCCAAAAGACAAAATCAAAGTTTAAAAAAGCTGTAAATGACCAAACAAGAGTGCACCCAATCCAATTATAAAATACATTGAAAACGCATCGTTCTGTTCATTTGTGAGCGTATTTTTTTTAACAGGTTAGTGATTTGAGTCATTAGGTCAGACGAACAAAAAAAGATTGCTAGCTTTTGAATCTTGAAATAAAAAAAAAACAAATTAAGTTGATATATATAAATATCACAAAAATGCATTAGTTAAAAGTTTTTGACAGTGTCAATAAGTCAGAGAAAACTTTGTCCAAAAATTGATGTAATAGAATATCATTCAATTTTCTGGAAATTTTGATATACTATGATTGGCAAAAGCCAACCAGAACTGAGTTGGAGAAGTTTAGAAAAGCTTTGCAAATATAGTGTTTATAGCGACTCTTGTTCATGGTTTTCGACAGAAATGGTTTGATATTGTCAACAGACCAAGTTTCCTTGTTTAGTTTTGATGAAACTTTGGTAATGGTATAAACAGATAAGGTGTTTCGTCTAAATATTTTATTTTTATTTCAGTGGAAATGGCATCCGGCGGTGTACTTGACACTTCGTATAGTGATGGCGGCGTATGCGCTTGGTGCTTTAATCACATGTTGTGTAATGTCCGTCGGGGACTACCACATAATACTGGTTTATCTTACCATATGGACGTTCATTTTATTAACTCTGCATTTGTGCATATCGGCTGCTCTAGCCTGTTTTTACAGACCAACAATCAAAAATTCTAAATCGAGAATACATGGCATAGAAAACCCAGACTTTCAAATGGATGCTACAAATAGCTTTCAACTGGATGTTACAAACAACGTAACACAAACGAAGGACAAATCCAAGAGTACACCAGAAGCCAGCAAACCAATTTCATGGTTTCTGAAAATGTCTTGGCTTTTGGGAAACGTGGTACTGGTTTTTGAAATAATTGTTACTGTAATATACTTTGTATTTCTATTCCCGAATATGGAGAATAGAGGATACCTGTTGAACGATTTGAACATGCATGCCGTAAATACAGCTTTCGTCTTTCTTGACTTTTGGATAAGTGCAAGACCAGTTCATCAATTACACTGCATCCATCCAGCTATTTATGGCATAATCTACGCCACCTTTAGCGTCATATACTGGACACAAGATCATGTAAATAATGTCATATATTCCGTCCTGGACTGGAACAGCCCCGGCTTTGCGATTGGATTAATTGCAATATTGGCGATTGTGATAATTCCTATGCTGCAGCTGGTATTCTTTGGTTTATTTCAGTTAAGACTTAGAATTTACACTAAATTGTACAATGAATCATACTTTAAAGAATACACATAGGACGTAGATTATTTGAACTATTGTCATCACTTTGCGTTCACATTAACTTGGCGATCTTTCCTCACAAACCGCTGGGTCGATTTGAACTTGTGTTGAATAGTCGCTTTCTACCAAAATTTAATCCGGTGTCCCCGTCCCAAACCAAGTAGGTCGCCGTTACTAAAATATTAAAATATTTCAATACAGTCATTAAAATTCTTCTTCTCTAAAACTGCAGACCAAATAGGAACATACATTTAGTTAAATGGCTCTCTCCCAGAACTGTAATCGATATTCCCATCGGCCAACTATTAGACAGCCGCCACGGCCGAACTTAGTTAAACATGGAACCGTATCGAAATTCACTTAAAATCTTACTATCTGAAACGGCTTTTCCAGTTATAACCAAATTTAAATAGGATTCTCCTTCTCAAAATTGTATCCGGCATTTCTACCGATCAATCAAGAAGGGTGCCACGGCCGAACTTCTTTTAACATCTGACTTTATAGAAAATTCACTTATAAATCTTCATATCTGAAACCGCAGAGCCTATTGGAACCAGACTTTGGTGGAATTGGCTTCAGATGATCCACCAGAATTGTATCCGACTTTCACATCGACCAACTAGGATTGACACAACAGCCTAACTTAGTTTGTCATAGGACAATTTGGGAAATTCACTTTAACCTGAGGCAGTTGGAACCAAGCGTTGCTGAAATATTCCTCAGTTGGACCCTAATCAGAATGTATATAGCGTGTCAACCAGATGGTAAATACATAAGAACAAATGTGGAGTTACTGTCAGGTAATCAATACAGGCTTCTTGGAGCCTCTGTTTTGAAACAGAACAGAAAATTTGAAAATGAACGCGAGTTTTATCCTATTCTAATTTCTGATAACCACTGGTAATGCGAGTTACCAATAAATATCCCTAACGATTAAAATGAATGTTGATTTGAAAAGTTTATTGAGGAGATAACTGTGTTGTGTTTTAAGCTTTGAGGACGTAAATCGTGGATTTTACTGTCGCAAATTTAGTTTTCCCGGCGACGCGTAGGTAAAAAGGTGTTAAAAAATTGTATTCGAATTATAATTAAATAATTGTCACAAGACCATGGTGATAGTTCCGAAATTAGATGTAGAAATTGCCATATTATGTTGCTGTAAATGAATAGTTGAGCTGATATCCAAGTGAGTCTTGAATGTTTATTCTTGAAAGAAGATGTCAAATTCAGCATCATTTCAAATCTGGTTATTGATGCATGGTTCTTCAATCAAAAGCCTAAAATAGTAAATCATGAGTCATCCAATTTTTAAAACGTTTACTTGGCTATAGATCACTTTGTAAATTAACTGCAATTGCCAGCTTGAATTGTTTGTATATAACTGATTTAATTTAAATCTAGATAATTTCCGAGTTTAAAGTAAACAAATTAAGCATATCATGTATATCTGTTGGCGAATAACTTGGCTAACTATCGAAGAAGTGGAGGGATTATATAATGACTGGATTTTTTCATTATGTTATTTCTTATTTCTTACCATACAGATGGTGCTAATGATGTTAGCGCTTCCGGACAATTTCTGTCAGTCTTTTTAATAATCATGTGAATGTTGTTGTTGTTGTAGTAAGGCCGTGTTTTTTTTTATTTGTTTTGCGTCACGTCAAATTTTCAAAACCCAACAGCACGTCCGCACGAAAAACACACAAACACAAAATGAGCTAGAACACCTTGGATTGCTTACATATCGCACTTATACAGCACTTATACAGCTTGTATTGCCTGCATATATCTGAGGCCGTAATTTCTACATCGATGATCAACGATAGTGCTATGTTTCGGGGATGTTGAGATCATTCTTCTCAATACTACAATTGCATACAGATTATTTTCTGTATTTGCAACTGCACCTTATTTGTTACGCCATCTTGATGCCATATATATAACGACCAATATTATGTCCCCTAACAACTATTTAAATACATGTATCGTTTCAAAAGGTTTTAGACATACATATCAGTTTGATTTATTTATATTCTTTATTAATGATTTACTTCTGACATTTAGTATATTGTACAATTTTTCGAGTATTTAAAAATAGACCGGTTTGTTTTATTTTTAATTAATTAGCCCAGCTATACTGTTTAGTCTCTGTCACCGTGGTATGTACAAGCGGAAAGACCCAGGGCTGGATATGCCAGTGGTTCACATTCGGACAACATGAGGGTTTCTGTGTTCAGACATTCTACTTCCGCCAACACACTACCTTCTTGTGAACTCACTCCACCAACGATGTAAATATTTGATCCTATAAAACAATAATTTATACGGCTTAACATATTACCATTGTTAAGTTCCACATAACAAAACAACTAAACAATCTAATTATCATGATTATATTTGTTTTGATGTAACAGCCAAACACGTTAAAGTTTATCACTTCAAAAGATTAGTCATAGTCGCATCTTCGCCCAAATAACGTCAATTTTAAAGACTCCAATCATAAAATTTGTTGCTAATCAAAATTGGCTCACACTTCTCTTTATCGTTAAAATATCCGAACAATTAGGCCATTCCAAATTTGCTCACTTGCTACTATTAAAATACAAAAAAATCAGGGAAAAAACTTTAAACTACGTGTTCGCATCATGCAGTTTTTGAGGTTGCGCTTTATTATTTTGCCATTGCAAGAAAAAATTTAAACAAAAAAAAATCACTCGCTCGCTCCTATTTTTATCACTAAAAATCCGAAGAACTAGAAACAAATTTGGAGTGGTCTTAGCCGATTTTATTTTGTAGTGAAATATTTTTCAGTGTCTCGTTAATCTTTTAAGACTAATTAATTCAAGTTAAAAGAAAAAGTTTTCTAAACCTGGATTTTGCGTCCTCGGTAACAGAAATCATATAAAATTTTCATTTGTTTTTTTTATTGTAATTATTAATGTATTATACATGTATGCCTATTAAGGGCCGTTGATGAGTAAAACATTCGTAGTCGTATAAACGTGTGGAAAAAGTTGGCTATTAGCGTACAAACGTGGCATGTATTCAATCTGCCATTGATTATAGCGCAGAACTAAATTACATCCAGCTAGGAGCAGAACACACAAACATACACACAAACATTTAGTT
This sequence comes from Geukensia demissa, assembly GCA_034783895.1. Lineage (NCBI taxonomy): Eukaryota > Metazoa > Mollusca > Bivalvia > Mytilida > Mytilidae > Geukensia > Geukensia demissa. Next base: position 2,258 of record JARWCS010341812.1, on the reverse strand, counting down.
GGTCATATACCTATTACAGCTGCACCAGCATCATGCCTAGGTACCATTAGTTCTGTAATAGCGTTCCACTCATCTTCCTCCTCGTCATAGCGGTAGATTGTAGACACACTTGTAACAGCAGACATTTCAGCCATGTTGGATCCACCAATTAGATAAAGAGTATCATGAACAACCACTAGGTTGGCATGACAACAGGGAGACGGTAAAGGCTGTTTTAATGTCCAGCTGATAAATAAAGTATATAACACAATTACCGAACAAATCAAAGTGCATAAGACATACGGCAAAATAGGTATCACACCACCGGAAAGTTGGTAACCGCAATGGTCCTGACTGGGTACAGGCATTTCAAAAGAAATGGTGGGTTAAAGATATCAAAATTGATATGTTAAAGTGAAAAGAGAATAGTTACAATTCTGAAAAATTGCGTTTCATAAGGAAGTCACCTTACAAAGCATACAAATCGGTTCGTCCATCATGTTTGTAAAGTCATTAAATCATAAACACATCAAAACAAAATGGACGTGGTTGTCTAATAAATACAATATGTGAGGTTATAGTGGTGGACAGAAAAGCTTTCACATAAAATAACATCGTTGCTTAAATTACTTTTGAATTTGTAAAAAATTCTCAATGATGAATGGGTTGCTGTCTTTTATCTTTTGTTTAACTTTTGCTGACTAGACCAAACTAGAGGCTCAGGAGGCTGAGCCTGCCACCGATCAACTGACATTTGGCCAATTAAAAAACAAATATTAAATGACCAAAAGTATCCATGATTGTTGATTCACTTTAGAAAGTATCCTGCATAGATGCTTCCTGTCAAATATTGTTCCATTTGGCCTAGTAGTTTCAGAGGAGAATTTCTTTTAAAATTTCGGTCAATTAAAAAAAACAATCGTCCATGGCGGCCATATTTTTGTCCGGTCGGGACAAAATAAGAAAACATTATAAATGACCTGCCAAAAATGATTCTCATCAAATATTAATCCATTTGGCAAAGCGCGGTTTCGGCGTAGAAGATCTTTTTTATGTGTCAGCAATTCAGAAAAAAGAATCGTCCATGGCTGCCATGTTTTTGTCTGATCTGGCAATATATGCAAACTTTTAAAAGGACCTTCCATAGATGATTCCTGTAAAGTTTGGTTCCATTTGACCTAGAGGTTTCAGAGTAGAAGCATTTTTATGTATCAGCCAATCAGAATCAAGAATCGTCCACGGGCATGGCGGCCATGTTTTTTATCCAATCGGGTCGAAAAAGACAAATGTGAGAGCAGCAATAACTTAATTCCTCGGTTGTCTGGAAATCAACTCGATCTTTGCAGAGGGTATGTCGATTAGGTACCGACTTCACAATGAATTAGGTTCATGAATATGCTCGAGTTAATTGACCCAGTCATCGTTTATTAAAAAATAACCTGGTTAGCTCTTATAAAATTCTGTCGAGATACAACTTCAGTAAAGTGATTGATGGCCTTCTGAACCAGATTAAACGACAAAGTAATCTCAACAACATAACAGTAGTGTCAACTAACTGGGTGAATTGGCATGATTGTGATTAAGATTGTAAAAATTAGTAATCGATTAAACAACAACAATTCTGACGTTCATAAAACACTACACAAATACAAAAAATCAATAATCAAGATAAAAACATCATTCTTATCAGTTTAATAGGAAACTGTGACACGATTACATGTATCTTTGGCTGCTATTAATTAACTACGAAGTGAGGTGTCTATAACTGAAAGTGTGCCAGTTACGGACATCATTATGCATATGTTCACCAGTGCATGCGTGTGTCAAAAGAGACTCATGAAATTTTAAAAAGGATAAAGATCCGTATATACTGAAACATATATAAATAGTGGAAGCAATATGTGGAAAGTACCTATTTGTTCTGGGGTCGTAACATTCCACTGTGTCCAGCACATATTTATCATTTTCAGCTTCGTAGAAGCCACCGACAACATAAAGCAATCCATGGAAACCAACTGTAGCCACGCCTATCTTAGCCTCACTCATGTCTTCTGTCAGTCCCCAGGAATCTGTATCTGGATTGTAATACTCCACTGTGCTCAGGGGTCTTAAAAGCAAACCACAATGCATTAAAATAAAATAACAAGATGATGATTAAATGTGAAGCATGCCCATATTTACATCTTAGTTATTGAAACATATATGAATATATCATTTGACGCAGGTTTGGTAATTGTACATAGTGCGTGAATTTTACCCCACTCGCGACGTCACAAAGC
>JARWCS010341801.1:0-11518 GCA_034783895.1 Geukensia demissa | reverse complement strand
AAGCGGTTGAAAATAGCAAAAATCTATGGAATTGTGGTTGATGAAATCGGAAAATCAAAGTCATCTCTCCTGTCGTAAAGTTTTGTTCTTAACCCGCCCTTACTGTCAATTTCTATGTGTAAGTCTAGGTAAGAATCAGACTTTTTTGTTTCTGTATCATCTTTGATTTGAGTTTCAATGGGATAGATGCGGTCAACATGTATATATGTCCTCTTACAAGGTGACTCCATATTTGGGGTAATTCGCGGCACTCAAATTGAGACGTGTTTATATTGTCAGTTTATTTACCGTAAGATTTCACACTTTGTCATTGTTTGTGGAATGTGTTATTTGTTTCTCCTTTCTCGAAAACAAGGCAATGCGCAAATGCCAGTAAAGACCAATAAATCATATGTGATCATTCCTTCAGCTTGAAGAAAGCAGGTAAGTTAAGAATAATTTCGTTGTAAACAATTGTTTTCATTTTTCATCTGATTGTTATCAACATAACTTAGTGGTGAACCACTGGTCAAAAAGCAGGATTTAATTGACCAAACTTGGATATAATTACATAGGCTTTGATTACTTTTTATCAACTGACGTTTTTTTTACCTTATCAGATTTACACTTAATAACAAACATGATACCAACTTTCCTATAGTCAACTTTCCGTCAATTGGCAGTAACATTCCAGCTGCTCCGGCGTATGGCGTATACATTTCCAAGCTCATACGTCTTTAAAGAGCTTTTGTCCGATACGATTTTCTTGACAGAGCTTGGTCTTTGACACGAGAACTGCTCAGACACGGATATTTTGCTTCTCGGTTAGTCATCACTCCAGAAATTTTACTGTCGATACCACATTTTTTCGGCTGATATGGAATACCCGTTTCACAAATGAAGACGTAACTTTTTCTGTGAAGTTGCTGAGTAAGCCAAAAACCGACTGATCGCTTTATCCGCAAAGAGGTTGTGATCCCATCAAACCTTACCCTTTACCCTGAAATGACTAATACCGGATTGAAAAATGAACAATACAGCGGGTTTCTTGAAAGAGGCAGGAACTGCTTACCCTTCCTGACCACCTGGGTTCAGTCCGTTTTATTTGGCGGGGTGCGCATTGTTTAAAGTTGTTTATTTGTTTTTGGTTTTATATGTACATAATGTGTCATGTTCAGCCCTGTTCGTATTCCTGAGATCTCAGTGTCTACCGACTTTCTCCCTTTTGTCTGACCTTGCGTTATTTTTGTCGTTTCTCCGTTATTCTGTCAATGACAGAAAAACAGAATGTTCATACATATAGATTATTAAAAGTAACCCGTTTTTTTCTTACTTCTTTTATTTTCTTTATTCCAAGGTCACCAGGATATGAAAAAAATAGTGCTATGGATATTTACAAGTTGAAGACAATATAACGAATCAAGATGTTTTATAAATATTTTAGACCAAAAAAAATGGAGAGCATTGTTCTACGTGTCTTGTCTACGTGTCTTGTTTGGTCAAAATGTACGTTAAACACCATCTTTGATAGAAACTTAAAATTCGAGATTTCTTTTCCTATTAGATATATTGTGATGTACTCCATATCCCTGCAATATAAACTGTCAATCACATAAAGACTCAAATACAGATCTTGTCTTAAAATCACAACTTAACGTCTTTCATGGAAACCAAGAATAACAAAAACAAAATAGTATATGTGTAAACAATTACATTTGACTGGGTGGAGATGGGTTGGGAGACAACAAATTAACACCGTCAGACATTCAAATATACAAACATAGTAATTTATTATGGTTCTTTTACCGTTTTTAGAAAAATTGTTAAATTCACACAAGTCCATTAGAAGTCTCCAGGCTATGCGCTTACCGAAAGTACTACAGACATTTTGTGTAAGCTCTGGCCAAAATGAAGACATATTTTTAATACACCATCCTTTGTTTTAGCACGAAATGTATCAAACATTAAGAATGCATATAAACTAACTGGTTTCTACATAGTATATTTTCTTTTCTTTTCAGGAAAAGCAATTATGGATGTTCTTAACACCTCAATAATCAAGTTAGAAGGTAATGTTAATGTACTAAGAGCCATAATACATTTAATATTTGATTTGCTACGCTTTTATAGTTTATAAAGTAGATAATTTACAAGAACGATAAGAAAGCTCTATAATTGCATATAACAGCTCCAAATGGGTAGAAACTAACTGTTGGAAAATACATGCTAACCTATTTTATGAATTTTGTATAGATATTGTGCAAATCGACATGCGTATAATTATGTCTACATTATGTGAATTCAATAACAATGTATACCTATATAAAGGACTTACCTCTAATCACCAGTTTTCGAACAAGCACATAGGAAAGCCGAGATCCAAAAGTAACAGAAAAACTACACAAATCAAACCATATCACAACAGAAAGCCAAGACAATTAACGAACCCTATGAATATCATAAATTTATGCACATTTATGCAAACCAATATGTGATTAATTTCATGTCATACAAATCTGCCAACTGGGCATGTGAAGCCCTTATGTTAATACTAATATGGAATTTATTGTTTCACAATGGCGCTCAAAGCATTGTATCATGACGATATTTTAAGGTAAATTATGGCGTTAAGCGTTTACAAAATTGTTTAATCGCTAATTTGTCGTACGTGCAACATTGCCACACGAGTGGAGAACACATAAAACAAAATATTTTTGGCAAACCGCATTAAACATTAAAACTTTATTGTGTGACTATTTTATGCTGATTCATAGGCACATACATTTTAATTTCTGGTTATTTTATCGTTTAAGTAGTAAATGTTGGGGTACATATTTTGATGGTCCAAAATACAAGTTTGCCAAAAAAATATGGCTTGTATTTTTATAAACTAATTGAGCATTTCAGGGAGTAGTTTCTCATCAGTATTGTAAGAACCAAATTATCGAAAACCTAAGATCAAAATTTTCTTAAAATGATAATATAAAAACTAACCAAAAAAGAAGCCAAATCTATCGGGAAGGACATCTACCATGATATCCAATTAAGGGAATGAACCCTTTATCGTTATTGCATGAGTAAAGAATTTAAATTATTACTGAAAATTTCTTGTTAAAAAATGTGGTAAAATTCATTCCAGCCAAGTCTGACGACCTGGCTGAATATCTTGGGTATCTCTGATCCACCTGCAAAGGCATCAACCACTCAAACAAGTTATTTTGTTTTTGTAGTGAATGAACAATCCACTTTTATTGAACCAATATGCATGTTTTCTATGATAAATGAAACAGATCATTAGATTTTACCAGTAAAACGAAGATACTAAAAAAGTGGAGAACGTCTTTACAAATCTAATGCCATTTTGTCATATGAATAGTTCCAAGAGCGTTCAGGCAGTTCCAGAAAAATTACCTCCATATTCTCGACTTTCGATTTAAATTTTAAGACAAATGTTTCCCTTTCTCCTATAAAAAATCAATGTATTATTAATAAATGCCGTAGTCCACAGGAAAAATAATTTTGTTTTAATTGCTATGTTTCTGCCAAAGTGTTCTGTTGAGATATTTGGCAGATTATTGTAATTATTTTTATTGAGATAAAATTGTTTTTTAAAACGATTTTGTTGTTTCTTTTATAAAATATAAAATGCCATGATATGGCATTTCAACCTATTGAAATCTCCGTCAAATAAAAATTCGATTTGCGCAGATGTTGTTTAAGTTTGCTTTTAGTTAGATTGAGTGATTGGTTCGAGTATAACGCCACGTCGGCAGTATCTCAACTATAGCGTGACGATTATTAAATCTGAAATTATTATCAATTTTTCAGCCTCACCAAAGACAGGCGTCATCAATGATACTTTTGATTTGCAATCCATGGATCCCTTTCCTAATATTACAATAGAAGTTAAAGACAACACAAATGTAATCATAATTCTCTGCAGCTGTATATTCGTGGCAATCATCTGCGTTTTCTTATACTGCTTCTGTCGCACAGATTCTAACGAACGATTTGACGTCAGCTGTTCGATGGAATCAGACCAGGTTACAACGACTGCCGTAAGTATTTTATTTTTTACGCAATCGGAACAAGCTCGTACATTTCCGTCCTTCTTTACTTTACCGGATTTTATGACGGAAATGGCCGATGAGATTCAGATTGTTTTTTACGTTGTCCAAATATAAAATTACCAATGTTGAATACATATGGAAAATTTTAGGTATGCTCTATGTAGATTTCAAGCAAGGAGTAATCGAACCATTGGAAGTCAAAGGTCCAAACACAGCAAAAGAAGCACTCAACTCCAAACAAATCGAAATGGGAAGCCAAATCTGACAAGGTCAGGACAACTACTTACGGCTATACTTTGCGAAGCCTCTGCGTATTTTCAGTGTTTTAGAATTTTAGCAAATGCAGCAAATGTCTGTACAACATTGATTGATAAATGTTATGTCAGAAGTAGCGTTTTAGTCTCAAATAAAAAAATAAAAATAAAGAAGTTGAAAAATGGAATTTAGAATCAAATTATAGATATCACTTTAAATTCATACAAGGTGCCTTTATATATCACCCGCATCTGGTCCGCAAAGCGTCAAAAACTTGGAATGCATAGTTTTGGCATATTCAGTATTGATATGTCCGACAATTTTTCATACTAAGCCGACATTTAGTCTGTATCAAGACAAATATTATTGTCACCATCCTTAGCTTGTTATCGAGTTTCTGTTGGTACAAAATCAGCTTATTTTTATAAAAGCTTATATAAAGAAAATCTACGCAAATTAACAGAAACAATTTAAAAAAAAATAAAAAATTGTAAAGATAGCCATCATTATAAAGGCTTTCAGAAAATAATTAAACTGCGGGTCAGCGTTCGTGCTAAAGATGTACAAATCTTTGTAATGATAAATATAAGCAGTTATTTCTTTTTTAAGTTTTCAATTTTTTTCAAGAAAATATAGAATAAATTAACTATGTATTTGATTTCAAAAAATTATATCTTTATGATAGAGAAAGTTAATACATGAATTTCAACACTTTCATCGTATCACAAAGTAACTCAGGGACTGGCTTCCCTGGAAGATAGACGATGACAGAAAGTATTCACATAAAGATATTTCTCCTTTTATTTTGTTTTTTTTTTTTAATAAAAACAACATTTTGTCTATGTGCTCGGTCAATTTTTACTCCAAATTTTACGATTATCGTTTTTTCCTTTTGGCATTGAAAAGGTAAATCCGTACCAATTTGCATAAAAATTTCCAAAAGACAAACTCTTCAACCAAATGCATCAACAAGTTACTGAAAATAAATGTTTGGTCTAAAATCGATGTCTAGTTCTACTCGAAATACAGAAATTTCTTTGTAAAATCGTCGCTTTTCAAAATATTCTTTCTCAACTTCAAATTTCCATAACTTTACTTCAAACTCCCATAAAATCTTTATTTTTTCAACTTGTCGCAATACATAGCCCAGCAATGGACTGATTCAGAAATTTAACTTTCGTCCTCGTTAAACGCGATGCACAATCTCTACTGTACGTCTTGTAAATGACGCTTTCACAAACAAAAACAGAACAATGACGTGCCTATAATTTCGTTGCATTTTGCAGGAAAAGCCTTTAGGTAATAAGATTAATCACAAACTTCTGACTGCCTAATGAGACCACTTCTTTTATTCCAGATGCTGCAGTATTCTTCAAAATCTGGTAGAGTTTCATTTGTCTATCCAAATAGTGATATCAATCAAGATCAATACACAAGGAACGTAACCAATGCCAATATGGAGAAAAACGGAATGCTGGCCGATGAACTTTAAATTGTTTAATAAGGATCGACACATGGCAATTGTTTAATCATTTTTTTTTTTGTTAAGAGGGTACTGATTACCATCACGAAAGTTAAGGAGTAGGGAGGAGGTTAATATTTGGTCCAAATGTTAGATTTTATGACACAACAATAAGTTGACTTGAAAATGCTCTTAAATTACAATCTTCTGATAATTCATAACTAAAACTCATATTATTTTCATGATTTTAACAACACAACAGGGCACATATGACTATTTCATGTACTTCGACAAGAATTGAACATTTTCTGTAAAATAACGCTGGTGGTGTTTTGCTCATAATAGATATATCTGAACATAATCATCACAAAGATATTCAATGTGTTAACTAAACATTTGTACTTGAAAACCCTTTCACTGTGAAAAGTTTGGTTATGATGTTGTTGTGCGATCTATATCAAAATCGACAAAATTGTATCGAATTTCGTGTCAAATCAAGTAATTTTGGAGTATTTTTACAATTAAAGCAATTAATTTCTATGTGCTATGTGACTGTTGTTCAACAAATTTAACTAAAAAACTGCTCGATTTTCTTTTATTAGGCATTATTTATTTGTTTGTTTGACTGATTGGTGTTTAGCGCCACTTTCAAGAATATATGTCATATCGCAGCGGTCAGTTTTACTGGTGGAGGAAGCCGGAATACCCGGAAAGAACCACCGTCCTTGGGCAGGGTATTTTTCAATACAAACGATATAAAACAATAAATATTAGACAGTTTTCCTTTTTCAGCCAAATGCTTGGGCTAAAAACGCGGCTTAACGACCTTGTCCTTTCAATTATTTAATTTGCTATATATTTTGTGTAGATATTTACTATGAACAATAAAAGAAAATCTATGAATTTAAATAAACTAACCACACATTTCGCTGGAATAATTCAATAGATATATAGGTGTAAAACCACCATTAGCATAAATCAGTCCGTGGAAGTCATGCCAAAGTAGTGCTATATAAACAAGGTAGTTCCCTTTCTACATGATAAAATCTTAACCACTTGAGATATTGCGGTACTTCATGCAGTCCTGGCAAAATTCTGAAAAGATATTAGGTTGAATTTATTGTCACTTTTATTTAATTTAGAGGATATACCAATGATGGCCTCTAAATATGTCAAACTGAAAGTGAGAGTGCAAAATTAAGACCTTTCCATGTTCAGGGTGACTTTTCTAGCTTATATGCAAACTAATAATATATGATTTTCAGAGCAGTGGTAGGGGTATCATTATATTCAAGGGTGATATGAGTGTGACTTTAGTTTTACTTAAGATGTAAAATTTATGAAAATTTGACAATGAAAAATTTTACAAAGAATGTTAAACAGAATTGATGGTCACCGTGGTCATCCCTATATAGCATTTTTATCCTTAAAACGTTGATTAATGATATGCTTTCATTTTTATATCAAATTATAACATGATTAAAACGTTAAGATGATTTAAGAGAGTTATTTCTCATAGGTGTTGTGTACCCCCTTAAGCTATAATTTATATGTACGCCAATATATATTTACCTATATATGGTTAAATAATTAGTATAATGATCTGGATTTCTACCACATCTCTGGGGTCACAAATATATATATAACATATTAAAATTATTGATTTCATGTGATGATATGTTTTTTGCTGTGAACACTGTTCTTGTTGCTATAATGATACATGTATTGAATGTATATAATATGCCCTCCTGGGGACCTAATTTGGAAATAAAATGTATTCTATTGTATTGTATTGTATTGTATTGTACGCTAGGCACCAAGAGTATGATGAATGTAAATACAAATTTCCATTTTGTAAATAAGAATAAATTTTACATCTGATAGACTTAATTTGAACATATTTAATTTTTATTAAACAAAAGGGATTAGAAAGTTTAACCAACTTTTGAGGACTTCTTCCAAATACAGTGCATTTACAATAACAAGTAAAACATTTACAATATGCTACAATAAATGAAAGTTAGCAAGCTGCATAAATATAGGATAAATTAAACAGTGCAAAAACAAATGAAATAAAAAAAGAAAAAAATTACAATATGTTTTGTGTAGTGAATTGTGTGAGCATTAATAATTTTTTGGAACTTTTAATAAAGCGAAAAATGTTTTATTATCGGCGATTTTTTTTTTATCATATTCAATATTTGTATAGTATATCCGTGTATAATTATCTGTCAGCAAATTGATATCGATTTTGTTGTCATGGCAACTTAATAAATAGTACTAATATCTTTAATTTGTTTAGTAATCGTGATTTTTTACCACAAAAACTTAGGTACATGCACTGTACATTAACCCAAAATATCTGATCATGACAAGGAACGGCTCAGAAGTACAGTAACTGAAATGTTTGAATAAATGCTCAGTATATATACCCCGAAAAAAAGCTCAAATTCTAAACACAAACCATTCAGCTTAAATACAGAAGCATTTACTGTCCAAAACACTATTCTGTTGAGTTCTTGTTAATATTGATACAATCTTTAGAACTGCGTTATTTTATACCAAGTTATTCACATTGCGGCCCTTAGGGGGAATTTTTATACTTAACTTTTTGGCCATCTACGTCGCTGTATAAAAGTTAAGATCGTTAACCTTGTTGAAGGCCTTGTGGAGACCTCTAGATTTGTAAATTACAATTGGAGTGCAGTATCCTATATATTTAACCCATATCTTTTCATTTTCAAAGTAAAGAAAATCTCTATATTGGACGGAAAATATATGTTAGTTTTACATTTTATGATGTAACTGCCATTTTCTAATAACAAGGTAATAAGAATTAATTCTCATCAGGGGGATCGCATTGCATAAAAGTATGCAAATACCGCTGTTCTACCTGGCCCTAATAAGACAACTTTCAACAATAACGTAAATGAAGTAAACGGGCCATTGGTAACTTGAATATTTTTGCATTATATTATTTAGTCAGTCATATACAATTACTCCATATCCGTCATCTGATACTGTAAACTGTTTCCTGTTTTAATTTATTCTGTAATTGTAATTTTTCAGTAAAGGTCGAGACCGCACAAATATTGCTTTTTCAAAATTGTTTTCGCATATTTTTTGGCTTTGAATGGTACCGATTATTTAAAATAAAAAACTGGTCTACATGACAAATTACAACAAAGACATTTGCATATTTTTATTTATCAATATTGTACGTAAAGTATGATACTGTCACAAGAAAATAACTACAATACGAATAATCCCCCGTACTTGTCATGAGTTAAAATGAATTCGAAAATACCAAAGGGGAAGACAGAAATCGTTAAGTCGGAAGACAGACAAGACCATGGCCAACAATATGAAACGAAAAACAAACATAGAACACACAACACTTCACTGAAAACTAAAGCTGGAGTAACTGCTTACTGCACAAGCGGTGTAAGTCAAAAATGGATATTTAAAAATTCGAAAAATCTGCTTCAAAACCTCAAATCTGATTATTTAAAATTTTGTACAAGTATTCAAGCGTTTGACATTTCTACCCTTTATACCACTATTTCACATTCACAACTTAAGATCGTCTTCAGAAATTGATACATCAGTGTTTTGTAAAACAAAATGGAAATCCAAGATATAAATATTTGGTTTTAGGTTAAATGATGTCTTACTTTGTTAGAGAACACACCGCATGTCCTAATAAATACAGAGAAGGAGATATTGTCAAAATGCTGGACTTTCTAATTGACACAATTTTTGTAGAATTTAGCTAGTTTTCAACAGAACGTTGGCATTCCAATGGGCACAAATTGTGCGCCCCTACAAACCGGCTTGTTTTTATACTCTTATGAAACAGAATTCACTAAGGGACTCTTGCGAAATAACAAAAAGAAGTTGGCCAGATCGTTTTATGTTACCTTTCGCTATATCGATGTTATTTTGTCATTGAATAATCCTATTGCAATGAACATCTCGATTAAATATATCCCTGCGAACTAGAAATTAAGGAGACCACAGACTCAACAAAACCTGCTTCATACCTAGACCAAGACGGTAAATTGTTTCCAAAATTCACGACAAACGGGATGATTCAACTTTCCTATTGTAAACTTCCCATGATGTGGCAATATTCCTGCTTCCCTGCCTACGGGGTTTATGTTTCGCAGTTAATTCTGTTCCAAGTATCTGGATTTTCTGAAGAGAGCATTGCTGTTATCGCATAAATAACTACAACAAGGATACATCCAATCAAGGTTGAGGTCGTCCCTCCTAAAATTTTTATGGTCGTCATCACGAATTGGTTGATACATGTGGTATCAGTGTATCGCAACTAGTAATTGACTTGTTACCGGTAATACAAAAATAAGTTGACCTCTTCGCGGATTGACGTTAACCCGGATTAGAGTTTAAAGATTCAATGTTGCGCGCAAGACAGGTGATGCTTACCCATCAGAAGCACCTGATCACACTCGTGTTTTGAAAAGGAGTTCGTGGATTCCAAGCCTTTGTTCCTTTTGTTTTCGTTTGTCTTGCCTCTTTAGACTATGATCTCTCACATGGGTATTCTACACTGGACTTATAACACGCTGTCATTGAGGCTTATTTAACATGCTGAGAGCACAACGGGGGACCGACTGTCACTATTACCATTGTTGAAATGTTGAATTATTCAGACAAACAGTCACTTGGCATTATCTTGGTTTTCAGGTAGATATTATATTTAAGCTATCACTGTGGTTGTCGTCGTTCTTTAGCTAGTGGCACCCGTCGTGTTACTCAGTATTCAAAGGTGGTGTATAGTCGAAATCGATGTAAGTCACAACCAGTATAGGAACGTATTTGTATTCATGACAGTCGGAAGATATCCTTTGTCATCTGTGAAATGGATATTTCGCACCGGTCAACCAAATCATGATGGCGACCGAAAAACTAATGACTCTAATCTTTCCCTGAGAAACCCTTGGCTCAGTAGCTTTCTTGTCAGCTGCAGCGCTGTATCAATAAATTCGCGACAGGAAGCACAAGCCCTGGAGTAACGTATTAAAAATACAACATTACCAATGTTAAATAAATATGGAAAATTTAGGTATGCTATATGTGCATTTCAAGGAGTAACCTCTCATAAATTGACAATTATACACTCCGTTTGCAGGTGCGGCTGGATTGTTGCTTCACATGAACGGAAAGTTTGCAATCAGAAGTCAAAATCATCTCTCTTATCGTAAAGTTTTCTTCTTAACCCACCCTTAATGTCAGTTTCTAGATGTAATTCTAGGTAAGAAGCAGACCTTTCTGTTTCTGTAGTATCTTTTATTTCAAGTTCATTGGGATAGATGAGGTCAACATAGTAACAAAATTTAGAGTTATTCAGTGAAAGGACATTATCTATATAGCAAAACGTGAAACCAAAAGTTTGAGTCAACTTTTCTCTTTTCTCTGTATGAAGTCAGCTTAAAAGAATAGATCAGCGAGAAAGCGTGCATTGGAATGCCGACAGTCTGTTGAAACACACATCCACCAAACATTACAAAAATGTTGTCAACAAGAAATCTAGCATTCAGCAAAAGTCATCTTCTGAGTACTTTTTGTTATAATCAGAGTACTTAACAACAAAATAAGGTTTGTCCCTCCCTAGAACCAAATATTTGTATCTGCGTTTGCCATCTTTTTTTACAAAACAGAGGTGAACTAAGGCTCTTAATTTTTCTTTGAGTTTTGAATGTGGAATAGTAGTATACAGGGTGGAAAA
>JARWCS010341791.1:0-11518 GCA_034783895.1 Geukensia demissa | reverse complement strand
ATTCGGATCACTGATTTAATAAAGGTCGTTGATTCATATTTAATAAAGAAATAAAGGTTTACCAGCAAATTAAACGTATTAAATCCGTTGTTTAAAAGAAAACATTTTTTTTCGAATTAGGCAATCAAAAAGAATAACCTTTAAAAGGCGTCCTGGTTCCGTACGGCTAAGCGATTTAAAAGAAATATTCTTATTCCAGAAAATAATGTCCTTAAACCGTGAGCTATGTATCATAATTATATAACTGTGTCCCCCTCGACATTAACACATATGAGTTATTACAATATTTGTTATGTTAAAATGTCTGTTTGTAAGAATTTAAGATGTTCCTAGGAAAATGTTGAGACACTCTGTATATTACCAGGCTTGAATTTAACAACAATGCTGAGTTGTTTTTATTTAAATTTTTATATTTGACCAAGCACTGATCATGCAAAAATGCAAGGATTACCTTTAGATTATGTATTGAAGCCAAACTACAGATATCACTTTTCAGATGACACAATAATATGTAGGTTTCTTGTTCTTTTTTAGAAATATTCGCTCGTTTGCTATAATTTAACGAATAACCTCCAAAATAAACCAAAAGAACATTGGCTTTAAACTTGTGTATTTTTCCAAAAAAAAATTAATGGATTTCAATAAACGTCTTTTGAAAAAAAATATTTTATTCACTATGTATTTATTGGAGGGGTGCTCATTTTTTTTAAATTTTACCTTTTATATTAAGAATGTAGAAAATTTTACTTTTAAAGCGACAGATTTGACAGAAAAAAAGTTTCTGATCATTTCTATATATATGTTACCACACAGGTAAAGACTGCAGGAAAGTTACTATTATGTCCTGCATTCCTAATTTTCATAAAACTCAATACAGGTCTCGTTTTATATCATCTTCAAAATACAAATTACCTGTGTCGAATAAATAAGGTGAATTTTTATATGCTATGTGTTCATTTCAAGAAGTAACCTCTCATCAGTAGCAATAGTACCAAAACATAAGTTCAAGATCCAAACATAATAAAAGAAATATTCAAATACAAACAAATCGAAATAGGAAGCCAAATCCAATGGATAACACAATTAATAAGTGAAGTAGATTTTAGTGCTTTAGAATTTCAAAAAAAAATGCAGCAAATGTTTGGTTTGAAAAACATTAATATTGTTTGATAAATTCTTGTCAGATAAGTGTGACAACACGGCCCATGAATACCCGTGGGGAACTCCGGCCCAATAGCAGAGGCAAAGATACAGTGGTTTCAAAATAAAAGTTTACCAGTGTTTAAGTAATATGGTGAATCTTTATAGGCTTTTAGTTCATTTCAATAATATATAAAAGAAAATCAAGACAGTAATATTGAAGCGTGAATCTGTAAAAAGGATAGTATCACCATATTTCATACAAATAACAGAAATGTTACCAGATGACCTCTTTATGACAGCTATGAATAGTCTGATTGACATTTATCATATATTTTCTCTTTAATACATTGGACAAAAAACTAGAAGAAAGAATCCGTCATGTTTATGTATGAAAATAATAACATCTGCTTAATTACTTTAATTATTCCAAATTTATATTAAAAGGATGTGGCATCCCATTTCGATGCCTCTGCTGGTGAATCACGTCCCCGAGGGTATTCACCATCCCAGTTGTCAGATTTATCTAACATGAAATTGGTCAAACAATATATTACAGAAATTTGCTGCATTTGCTAAAATTTCATAGCAATGAAGATAAGAAAAGGCTTAAAAAAGTATTGCACTATGTAGTTGTCCCTGCCATCGGATTTGGCTTCCCATTTCGATTTGTTTAAATTTGACTACTTTCATTGCTATGTTTGGATCTTTGGCTTCCTATGTAACGGTTTTAAATCTAATGATGAGAGGTTACTCCTTGAAATGTACATATAGCATACCCAAAATTTTCCATATTTATTTCACATTTGTAAATTGTATTTTGAAACCACTGGGTCGAAGACTGCTGGTGGATCTTGTCCCAATAGGATTCACTATCCAAGTTGTCAGACTTAAATTTTTAAAACAATCTTAACAGAACTTTGCTGCATTTGCTAAAATTCTAAAGCAATGAAATACGGAGACTTCGAAAAGTATTGCAATTAGTAGTTGTTTCTGCCGTAGGATTTGGCTTCGCATTTCGATTAGTTTGGACATTAGTGCTTTTTTGCTGTTTGGATCTTAGCAAACTCCTTGAAATGTACAACCCAAAATATTCCATATTTATTCACCTTGGGTAAATTTGTATTTCGCTTACTTAAAATAAATGGGAGGGTTATCAAACCTTATTTAAGTATAACCTTTTCTTACTTCAAATTGTTTTTGGACTTATATATTGTAATTTTACACTGAAAATTCTCGAAATAAACGTATCATATTAAAGTAAAACATAATTACCCATAACTATAGGTAAATCAGTCTGTGGAAGGAATGTAAAAGTAGTGCTCTATAAACAAAGTAGTTCCCTTTCTGCATGATAAAATCTTAACCACTTGAGATATTGTAACAAATTTGGTACTTTTAGAAAGCTTACAGCCCTGGCAAAAATTTGGAAAGATATTGGGTTGAATTTATTGCCACATATTTAAAATTTAGAGGCTACCAATGTTGACTTCTAAATATGTCAAACTGAAAGTGAAAGAGCAAAATTTAGGACGTTCCTCGTTCAGCGTGACTGTTCTAGCTTATATGCAAGGTAAAAGTATATGACATTCAGAGCATTGGTGGGGGTATCATTATATTTAAGGGTGATATGAGTGTCACTTTAGTTAAACTTCAGATGTAAAATTTATGAAAATTTGAAAATGACAAATTTTACAAAGAATGTTAAAGACAATTTAATGGTGGTTTTACCCCTATACGGAAAAGCCAAAACTTAAACTGGAGGTCCTGGTATTTTTTCCCATGAAAGAGTTACCATATCAAAATTAAAAAGACGATGAAAACACCTCGAGGTTACAGAAATTACAACTAGATGTAAGCGCTGTCGGAACGACCGCTATCTTCATAACTCAGCAAAGCATATATATCGATGTTAAAATCAGTTATTACACTTTGCAATGTTTGCTTTCATTAAAGCAACCTGTTGAATTTTAATTATCTCCTATAAGTGCAATTGCTCTGTGGGCTCTATAAATGTACAACAGGTAGCTATATTCGCAAAAATATCAATTCAACAACTTTGGCTCCCTTGTTTCAAAATTTAAATTCTGAAAGTTCAAGTAACCATTCTCTTCAAATCAAAATTGATAAAGGAGTTAAAGTCACATGGCTGAAATAAGTATTTGACCCTTAATTTGGGCACCTGCATGCTTCATTACGCTAATCTATAACACAATTCTAACCATAACATCAAAAATAAAGAAGATCTAGTCACATGGCTAATAGGTATTTGACCCTTTTGGGCCCCTTGTCTGGACGACTAGACCAAAATAAAAATTCTAAAAGTTTTTGCATAATAACGTGCTATGTGAAAACAATCTATATCAAAATGAAAACCACATTTTCAAAAAAGTAGGTTCAAGTCACTTAGCCGAGATAGCTATTGGGCACCTTATGGCCTCTTATTTGGACCCCGGGACCAAAATCGAAATTCCGAAAGCTTATTGCGCATCTACGTTATAAATGTACCCATTCAATTACAAAACTATAAATATCATACAGTCTTAAATGTTAGAGTTCCAGACACAAGGAAAGCATGACGGACGGACGGACGGACGGAGACAACGACAATATACCCGAACTTTGTTTCGAGGAGGAGATTTACTACATTATAGAGAAAACTCACTTTGCATTTAACGTAATGATTTATTCGTGGTAACTTGATGAGACTTTGTTGAGTTGATTCAGTTCACACATCAAATTTACTTTATTGTGTGAATTTTTTGACAATTATTGGAAGTTTATAGTCTGAAGATATGACGATCGTTTCAGAAAGCATGTATTTGTAAGAATTCTTATGCCTTCTAGTGTTTCGTTGTTACATTTTCGTATTGCTGACATGTTACTTTGTTAAAGAACGGCGATAGAAGATAGATACACTTTGTTATCGGTAGAAATATGACCTGACATGTAAGAAAATACAACAAAGATATTGTTTTCAGAATGTTAGATTCGTATTTGATTTGTTGGCCAGACCTGCATTCCAGAAGTCACACACAGTGCTCCCTCTCTCTCATCAGCTATCTGAGGCAGACTTTGTACAAAGGCTACTTTAAATAAGAATTGGCAGCTTTTCAAACTTTGATTGCTACCATTAGATTAATGCTGTTTTTTTACCGAAAAATACCGCTATATTTGATAATCCTATCAATACGAGCTTGAAATGAGCAGAAATACAACAGGAGCTCTAGATAAGCGTTTATTTTGAAATATACATTAAAATAAGACAAAAACAAAACTCTACGACAAACGTTATGACTTCACCTATCTTATGGTCAACTTCCCATTAGTAAGGAGTAACATTCTAGTAGGTCCAGTGTATGTTATAAATTTACATCTCACCGTTTATACGTTATATTCAAGAGCTTACGTTAATTGCAAGCGGCGATGTTCTTGATAGACTCTAAACGACCACACCAAGGGCAAATTGCTCCTCGGTTGAATTAAGTCATTACTCCAACAATTTTATGGTTGACAGTTAGTCTGAATTTCTTAAACGAAGAAGGAACCTTGTCGTGTAGGCTAGATATTGTTCTTTGCTATTAGCTTGAAAATGGATGGTGTATACCTCTATCGAGATCTTCATGCCTTCAGAATTATCCAAGTCGGATATTTCCTGGATCTTGATGCTTCATATCAATTAATGAGTGAGTGAAACTATTTGCTCTTCTAGAGTTTTGTGATGTTCAGGTTTGTGTTAAATTTAATATCATGTTATGTTTTTGTGTCGTGTTTTGTTTGATTGCAATATAGACATGAGACAATAAAATGTTTATTGTTCAAAGACCTTTACAGAAAATGGACATGGCATGACATATTATGAAAAAAATAAGCATTCTTTTAAAAAAAATAATTGTTAGCTGAATTATAGGGCTTGAAGAAGTATTAATAAACTGGATATATGTTCTTTCGTAAATTGGCGGTTCGGGTGGGGAAAGAGCAATATGTGTATAATTTGTCTTTGTATATATCTCTCATTAATGTGTAGTGTGGGCATATATCTATTGGCTTGTTTCTTGCTTCAATCGATCCTTTAATTTCTCTTGCTTCATAAAACTTTCATTAATTTTTTTTCAAATAATGTGAAATAACCTAAAAATATTACCAATTTTCAAAATGAATATCTTATTGCACACACAAAAGCAAAATGTTGTCCTTTAATTAAATTTTATTACACTGTAATCTTTGTCACAGAAAGTGAAATCGTTATGACAAGTGATGTTGGGCATAATTTCATCCCATATAAGGGAAACTCTCGATATTTTGATGCTGTTTCATGATAAGTATGATGAAACCTATAAAGCTGCTGTGTATTCTATATTTATTCAGCAGCGAACGCAAAAATAAACTGCGAATATGTAGAAGTAATATAATACTATCGAATATAGATTTTTGGAAGTGATGAGTTCTGCTTTTGTACTGTCATACTGAATACCACTGCCCGAAAATCATTTCGGTTTTAAAAGGGACGCCCCATCGTTTAACAAAACACCAGAACTGGCGTGTCATACGTTACCGAAGTAAAAATAAGTTCGTTGACAAGATCATATTAAATATATTTCAATAAATTTGGAATGCATTTTGCTTCTTTGTTTATAATTTCTTAAGTTTCAGAACATTTTGTTAAGGTCATCACTAATGGGAGCGAAAACAAAATGCGTGTCTGGTGCACACAAATTTTTTTATATATATCGTTTACTGAACGAAAAGAAACATTATTCATATTATAGCACCTGTTATGATTAAAAATATCATTTTGCTGTAATTATTGTTTTTCAAAACATTTGTGTGAATGGGATTTTATATGTTAATAACATAAAATGCTTTCTTTTTTAAACATACGTTTCCATGTAACATCTAGTTTTCTGTGGAATTAAAGAAATATAATAGAAATAACTGTAGCATATAGAAGTCCATATTAGCATACACAAATAAAAAATTTTGATATGAATTTTATGTGTTTTTGAGAATTTGGGGAGTGGTTGTTTTCAATGTTTGAATGTTATAATGACCGTAACATATGCCCAGGTCAAACATCGGTAGGCTAATAATTCATTTCATGTTTGCAAGAAATATATTGATATATGCGATATATACATTGACTCTACACTCACATCCCACAGAGAACAATAGAAAGGTAAGTCCTATGTAAACTCCAAATATTCAGATAAAAATCAGGAAGCAAAATATTTTAAAGTTCCAATTATACTTTTTAAAAAGGAAAATTAACATGGCTTAAAAACCCACACTGCCACGTTCTTTCCTACAGTATTACGCAACGAATGATCGCCAAATCCTTTCTGCAAAATTTACAAATTATAAACCGTACATATAAATAAGACAAATGTACATTTGGTTTTTTACATTTACAGTTACTTTAACAGTTATACATCTTCCTTGTGTTCCCACTACAGTAAACGATTTGATATGTTGAAATTTTTTAATAATAACAATTGCTGAATTGCTTGTCTCAGAAAAACCATACAGTTTGTTGACTTCATTTTTACGCGATTTTTGTTGCATATTTCTAAGTACATGTGTCGTTTTGTTATACTAGACTTTGTCATTGCATTCCTTGTTTTTTCTGTTAAAAATAATGCTTAATTAAAAATAATGATTTACTATAAAGCCGAACAAGTCTATTCAGCTACCAATGCGATTTTACCATTTTTGTTAAATTAGGATAGATACTAGTATGCAAGTATTGCTTATATTGGCGGTTGGACTTTCCATGGCATATGCTGGTTCTAAAGATGTAGTCAAGATAGAAACCCAGCATACAGGCAATAACCATGCTAGCTGTGTCTGTCGCGGACCTTATCATCCACAGATATTGTTTGACAATGCTGATTTCTGTAAGTATATTAAATAAAAAAATGTTTAAATGTAACTCAAATGTTAAACATGTCTCATTATTATTATTATTATCATTAATAAAACAGAAACTCTATCTTTTATAAAGTGTCTTTTGAAGAGGGAGGAAGCGAAAGAAACCCGAAGGGTCAAATAAAACAAATAAAAGGGGAAAGTCGACAGAGACGGCAATCTCGAGAACACAAACAAGACGGAACATGACACTAACATATAAAACTAAAAACAAATACAAAATTATGAACAATGCTGACCCCACCAACTGAGGTAGTCGGAAGGGTAAGCAGTTCCTGCCTCTTTAACGACACCCACACCATTGTCCATTTTCTAATCCGATATTAGTCATTTCAGGGCAAAGGGTAAGGTTTCATTGGATTACAACCTACAGGTGGAGAAAGCGAACAGCTTGTTTTTGGTTTACTCCGCACTTTGGAATGAAGTCTCACGTATATATATATCGACTTGGATTCTTCAAAATCAAAAAAATCGAATCAAATCATTCGTCATATTGCATTTTTAATATGATATCTCTTTGAGAGAAATTATTTTTTCTTTCACCTTTCTACAACTATTTAACATATACTTTTTTCTTCAGCTGTTTAAAAAAATGCTTAAAGTCTTCTTTACACTATTGGACTACCAGGGTAATTACCTTTACATAATTATATAAAACATGTTTGCAAGTCCAACTTAAATATCATCTTAAAAGTGTTGGTGACTTTCGATAGCAATTTAATTATGGAAGTAAATTTTAAAATCTCGAAAACCAGTTCATAGTCAGAGAATATATCAGTTTGAGTCATGCATGTTTTGTTTATTTTAAACTCATATTATAGGCCTCCGAAAAAAGAAAACTCGCATGACCATAACTGATGGATAGGGATAAGATCTGATTTTTCTACTCTTATGCAACTTTACCACATAAGCTTATTAAGGAAAAGATTTCATATCTAAACAATTGATCTGCGCTTCTCCCATTGCAGATTTATTTTTAAATTGTTATGTTTATGACAAAAATAAAAAAAAAAACTTTCAATACAGGAGTTAGCTGATAAGTTTGATAAAACATTTAGATATTTGGTAGATGTTTGGTCGATGTTTTAGCATTAAATAATCCAGAGTTTAAAAATTTGCAAAATCATCTAATATCAGTAATGATTTACTAACTTTTTAGATTTGGATTTATTAAATGAACATGGTTATTAATGCACTAAAATTTATGAAAAAAAAAACAAAAAAAAAACGGATGATTTTTATTTTCTTATAGTCTATTGTCCGTTTCTTGATGTGGACGTGCCATTGGCTCTTTCGTATTGAGTTTACATTTCACAACTAGGACGGTTTAACAGTTTCTGACTTTAATGATCTCAACCTACAACTTATTAGTAAAATTTTGCAGCAGGTATAATGATATCACAAGCTTCTCAAGACTTTTACAAATTTTATAACCGTTACAAAGATTTACTACAAAAATCCGGCTGCAAATGTAGAATTTTGATACGAAAAGGGATATCCCATTCAACATTCTATGGAAACATTACATATATATATAAAGGACATCAATTTAAAAAGTGATCCATTCTCATTGTTCCGTTAAGCAAACTTATCCACAAAGAGTAAAAGTTTGACGTTGTAGTCAGGACAATATAACTGGTTTTTGTTGGTACAAATATATTAACCTATCGCTTCCTTACACCAATATTTATAAATTTGGCATTGCATCTATCTTGTCTTTTTTTTCCCGTTTATTGACAGCACAGTATTAAATCGTCTGACATACTTTGTTTGATGACAGCTCGAGTTGAGAGGCTGATGTTTTATCATCAGGAATCTCACACTGAGCTTGCTTTCAGTAACTGCGAGCATTTACTATAGATTTTCCTTTATTATAGTTTTGTTAAGTACATTTATTTAATTAAGGTACTCTCTAAACGGGTTGGATGACTTTTTGTTACGGCTTTTGTTTCTTTGATTTTTTCCTTTGACCACTCGTTGTCAAGGTTGGTTACCCACTTAACTGGTTTAATCCAACCACATGTCTCATGTGCCTGTCCTAAGTCAGTCATAGGTTTGTCTTTGTGTGTAATGTTTTGTGTCATATACTTTTTTGATAATATTCAGGTAAGAGCATTATTATTTTAGGTATACACGTTTTTTATTTGGGCGAGTAAGATATTTTTACAAGGAGTGGTATTATATCCATGATACAGGCCATGTGGAGACCTCTAGATTGTTGGAGTGCATTTTCACTGACATTTACCCCATATCTTTTCATGTTCAAATATAACCTATGCAATGGAATTACTGCGATGTATTTGCAAAAATCTGTGAAGATTTCATTTTTCAACAGACATTTACCATTTTCACTCTTTTATTTGAATTATTTATTTGTCTTATTAATTTAGGCTTGAAAGGTATTGTAAAAAGTAAGAACAAAATTTGGGTAATAGATGCTCCCCAAACAACAGATCCCAAATATCACCGACATGATATCAGATATACTGTCGAAGTCAAAAGAACATTCAAGGTAAGCATAATCAAATTTCATGAAAACAACAGTTATATAATGATCTTTGTATCTTGTGTTTCCAGGAAAGTAATCACTTAACTTACAGCAGTTTTACAGTGATTGTATTTACGATTTCTTTACGGTCTAATCATTGACATTCTCTGCACGATCCGATCTTTAAATAAAGGTCTAAGAACTTTAATACCACTTTTGCTTTTTGGCTGTTTATTAATTATTTTTTACATGTTTCAGACAAATAAAACTGTATTTATCATCCACCACTACGCGGATAAGGGACATAATAGCATCTGCCTATGTCCACCTATCCGTCCGTTACATTAAGTGTCTACCATTCTTAATAGTTTATTAGAAAAAGATTTTTTACTATAATTCAGCCATATTTCACTGTTTTTGAAGCTCTTTTAAATTTGCACGATGTTTAAGCTTTATCGTAGCTTGTCCTTTCATAATTGTTCTTCATATTTTCATTACTGGTAGCAGTTTTGTTCTTATATGGCGATAAACGGGGCTAGATCAGCAAATTTAAATAAAAGGCATTTAGTAAATCTAAAATATTTTTCATCAAATTAAAGAGCCTTACAAAATAAGGCAAAATGCTACACCTACCCTCATTACATTTTAAGAAGTTCCATACAACCGGAAGGGGTTAAAACAGGAACCACGGGTTTGACGTTTAATATTGTAAAATACCCCACAACACGTCTTAAAGGAAGTTTTTGATATATAGTTTTTTGGTCAAGTTGTGACCAAAATTTTTGAAAAGGGGATGGTTAAAGTATTTTCATTTTTCCAATTTGCTATATTAATTGTCAGATTCTGAAATTTGGACATTCCTATTATAAAAAATTATCTTTTTCATTGTAAAAAATATCAATTTTCAAAAATAGTAAATCATATTAAAAAGGTAATATTCAATGTATTTAAAGCGATATATGGTACTTTTCAACTTACATTAGGCTTCATTCCACAGAAGAAGAATAATGCAACTCAATTTGTGGGTCATACATGCTTCGAAAGCACATGTTTTGTAGTTGTCGACTTTCTAGCGCACTATCTATTGCCCAAAAGTGTAAATTCAGTAAACGATCAAATTTTAACCCAAATGTCTCAGGATACTAATAATTCTCTTGAACTCAAACCTCTGAAATAATGAATGACTTATTCTAAAAATGCACATCTTAAAATGACCACCACATAAAATATGATCGTACACCTGCCAGGAATGCCCTACATACTACTTTGTTTCATCATATTCATATGGAATGATGCATGACATTAGCTGAAAATTAATACAATGTAAATTTTGAAAATTTGAGATTAATTTTGTTTGAGAATAGTAAATATGAATTTAAAAGTATAATTTATATAAGAGAAATACCCTAATATTAGTAACAGACAAGCAATAAACCACAAAGAAGAAATAGGATATCTGCTAATCACCCATTTTGTCACAAATAAAGGCATGAAATTGCTTTTAAGGATTAGTATCGATAGAACTTGCTTTAAAAATACAAAATTACCAATATAGAAACATTTCAAGGGATAACCTCTCATCAGTAGCATTAGAACCGAAACATAGTAAGTCAAAGATCCAAATATAGCAAAAGAAGCATTCAAATCCAAACAAACAAGAATTGGAAATCAAACTCATGATTCTTGTAATCTTTTAGGATACATGTTTGCCACATATATTTCTCTAATTATCGGTGCGTTCTATCTACAGTATGTGGCCATATATATTGCACCACGTCATATTTTCCCTATATATTTCATATAAATCCACATTTTTTCAAAAAATTAGTACAAAGCCATTTTTTGTCCCATTATCATAAAATTTGCACTGTTGAACAGAAAATTTCCAACAGTTTTACTGTTTATTCTGATACAATTTTCTAACTGCCCACTTTCTAGAATTCATGAGTTAAACAGAAATTTAAA
>JARWCS010341780.1:0-11518 GCA_034783895.1 Geukensia demissa | reverse complement strand
TAACCTCTCATCAGTAGCATTAGAACCGAAACATAGGAAGTCAAAGATTCAAATATAGCGAAAGAAGCACTCAAATCAAAACAAATCGAAATGGGAAGCCAAATCCGACGGCAGGGACCACTACTAAGTGCGTTACTTTTCAAGGCTTTTCCGTATTTTCAGTGTTTCAAAAGATTAAATGGCTAGACAATTAGCATCAAACTTTGAGTTTATGATGTTCAGTTTCATTCATACTTGCAAATGCTGTATAACTACCTTAACAAT
Organism: Geukensia demissa; assembly: GCA_034783895.1. Taxonomy (NCBI): domain Eukaryota; kingdom Metazoa; phylum Mollusca; class Bivalvia; order Mytilida; family Mytilidae; genus Geukensia; species Geukensia demissa. The sequence goes on along the minus strand of JARWCS010341780.1, from coordinate 11,254 downwards.
TTTTATGTCTTCAATGGAATATGCATTTTGTCTCACATGGGTATTTACACTGACTTGTACCAAAAAACCAGATGGACTGTTTTTATATGATTATATACGTTGCCAATTGTATTTCAACTTATTTACTTGTGAACGTCAATCAATACATACATTGTAATCTCATTTTCTAGGGTGTAATAACTGCAACTCTTACATACCTTATTGCAGTTTGTTTTACCGAGGAAGCACGATAATTTACTACTTTCCATGTATATTTATTCGAGCCTTACTTGTCACTGACATATATATGCTCATTAAATCTTGCTCTTTAGTTGTCCAATCACATGGGAAAAAGACTGGATCAATATGCACCGAGTGTTCATCAGTAAGGGTAAAAAATATCAGTTGCTAATCAAATTGTCCTCATAGTTTTGTCACTTATTTAAAAAAATGCAAATGTAACTGTTTGAATGTGCAAATAAATTAATCTACACAAAACAGTAAAAACTTTTGTTAACTTTAAGCCTGTACATCGGTTTTGGTTTTTTTCGTTCGTACAGATATATTTCGAACAGGGTAAAATTTAAATAACAAGCGTTTGGTTTTATTAGCGTGGATTTTATCTTACTTTCGATATAATAAGGCAGCTTTTAAAACATTTTATTCGGGTCAGTAAGTGGCATCTTGAAAGAAAATACGACAGATTTTCATGTAATGAATCTTAAGATTTCATTTTATTGACCTTATCATTAAGGAAAGACATCGTACCGATAACGTGAATGATATTGTCACTATAATTGAGTCCTTGTTGATTAGTCGTTGAACATGTTCCAGTCACTATAAAGTATAATCTCAGTCTTTTCTCAGCAATCAAGCTGTCCACTTTGTCTTGTTTGTAAGGGTCCTTTGGTGTTGAGTCAGTAAACACGTATACTATTGAGTCAGGATTGGCAGCATTTGCAGCTGTAATATCAATACTGAATTTAAATATGAGTTGCATAAATTATGAGCTGAACATTATGGTAATGCTTATTCATCATTCCTTTATTTAGTTTTAATTTACAATCAAAGTCTGTAAATCGATGCAATTCACATATATTATCACATCCTTTAGATGTGTCTTTATCATACATTTAAAAAAATACACTTCTTTTATTTAAAAGATCATTTTTGTCTTTAATTATATTTACAGTATTATGTATCTCTTGTTTGTAATGGTATATGATTGTTGTGTGTAATGAATAGTTTCACATTTTGTATTTCAGGGGCTTTTAAAGCTTTCGTTATGGTGTGGACTCATTGTTGAAGGCCGTACTGGAACGTGTAGAAGTTTCGATTCGAATGTCATTTAGTGGATGGCTGTCTCGTGGACAATCCTGCCACATCTATTTTTATACAAACCAGCCTCAATTCCAGTTAATGAAAATTCCGGACAGTCGTCTCCCCCTTGCGCCTGTATGGCACTAATAGCGTTGATAATATCAGTAGATTTAGTTGTGTTCACCACTGTAGTCGATGTGCCTGTAATATTGAATGAAGGTTAACATTTATTTTGGTAAATATGTAAATAGCATTTTTATATTTCTGTAATCAAACAGCCAAATTTAAAGAACAAAACACACAACATTTTATAGTAGTTTGATCTCATTCATGTGGTAGGGCTCACAGGCAGTTATTAATAATCCTGGCGGATTCTTAGTGACCTTTCACCTTAGGAGTACAATAAACATTCCATCAAAATGAATTTTGAATGATGATTTGAATCCTTACTTTATAAGTTTTTTATATTAAAAATTTATGTTTCATTATCTGTCCTAAATTTCACTACGCGTTTTTAAGTCTTAGTCTTGAAATATAACTGTCTTTACAAAAAAATTTAATTTTGGTATAATGATTAGAAAAATAGTAGAAAAACATAATAAAGTTGCTGGTGCTGTATTTAGTGTAAAAATACTAAATAATCTCTGTAAGATTTTCTGCCTCTTTGCCATAAGTTTAACCTAGCCATATATATTTAGATTTGATAATGATTTAACTTTCTTTTCTGAAAAAACAAACAAAATCGGTTTTAAGCTCTGCAGTAAACGATATTTCCTAGTATAAGTCTCTTGCTAAAACGTTTTACTTCTGGGAAACATTGATTGACAAAAGGTGTAGGACATTTTCCCAGATATGTTTTTTTCTTAATTCAAGGCTGCATCCATACCACATCAGTCTAGCTAGTTTGTGTTTGGAGAAAATAGAAAAAAAATATTTAGCAGATGTTCATCGAGTTTTTACCACCGGCATTCTATAATCACAGAACAGTGGATAACATTACAAAGGGATCCTAAATATTTTAGTTGCTTTAGGAAAAACAATGCAAGATGAAATTTTGCTATGTTTGGATGTTGGACTACCTATGTTTTGGTAATATTGCCATTGATGGGAGGTAACTTATTGAAATGTACATATGGCATACCAAAATTCGACACATTTATTCAACAAGTAATTATTATGAATTGGATTATCCCTATATTTATTACTTACAACTTCTTTACAACTGGGAAGTTATGACAAATTAAAACCAACAGATGTAAATATTGCCCCATTTATTTTGTCTCACTTTTTATCACACAAGCTTTGTATTGTATTAGCATAACTACAGATACAATACTACATGAAATTTCTGTTAAAAAAAAGATTGATTTTTAAACGCACTAAAGGTAGATCTTTTCACAGATAATATTTTTATACTTTGCTTTGCAAACAAAGATCTATTTCATCTATCAAAAAAACAAGGACATATATGTCCCTGTCCTTGTTTTTGAAATATGGCTGATATGAGCCTTTTTTACAAAACCTTTATTTTTCAAATATTGAAACAAAAAATTGAAAAAGGAATCATAAGAAAAACTTTATTAGATACTTTCATAAAATATACAAATAATGCTTTTTTTTCTGTTTACTCGGTGCAAAACAAAAAGTTCAAGATTATCGTTTATTCTTTATAATTCGAATTAAAAGGAATTATATCCCATTTCATTAGTTTTCAGATTTCCACCTTAAATATAATGATAAAAATAATAGTTGCGGGCAGGGATAACCCCTATGTACCCTACATTTCAATAGGATCAACCCTTCTGTCGCCTAAAGCATCCTATTAATGAAAAACCATGTTTAAATCAAAACTGTTTAAATTAATTTGTGATCTGGGGGTGGTGTTATGCTTCGGCCATCTTAGATGATCTGCTTTCACTAAACAGTGTTCGATTCGGTGACCATCTCCATACCATCTGCAAGAATTAATGGGCAAAACGTTAAGACAAGACGATACTCCAAAGCCCGTCTTCTATCTCTGTTTTTATCTCGAAATAGAAAAATAGCAGAAAATAAAAAACCAAAAAAGGTATGACAGCAGTGACCATTTCAGCTTACCAACATTTCATTCATAAGTGGTTACATTCCAGTAGCTTTGCCGTGTGACGCGCATATCTCAAACCATATACGTTACCCAAGAGAACTATTGTAATAATTTTTGTAGCGACCGACATAACTATTTGAAGAAATGTGTTGCTCCTTTGCTGACATCTTTTTTCTTGTTTGCCGGTATGGAATATTTGTTTCCCAGATAACGACGGGACTTTTAACTTAAGAGTAGCTGCTAGACTTCTCTGATAAGAGGCTGGATCAATTTTATTATGTTTTCAAGTGGTAATTCTGATCTTTCTACTATTAATTAGTGTTTACCTAGTACCCGGTGCTAGTTTCCCAATGTCCTGATCTAAAATTGCTAAATAAATTTGAAAAGTTATATTTAAAGGATCATGACTTGTAAACCTTTTCGGTTATTTAAGGTATCCGGACCGAAATAACCATGGTATTTATTATGCTAGTTAAGACATTACAAAACATAACATTTGATTTTTCTTTTTGACGCTTACAAGGAGCTGCATACTACTTAAACATGTGTCAAGCATCAAAGCAAATTGTTTATTTTAACATATTTCAGAATAAATGCATTGTTTACCTGGTTCACTAAAGGTGACGAGAATATAGTTAGCAGGTGGATATGGGCTTGTACTGGCCGCTTGTATCATTTTCTGTGTTTCCTGAGCGATTATTGCCAACGTATTTGACATGGATCCACTTTTGTCAATTACAAACACCAAAGAATGAGATGTATCCAACTGCAGTAACTTTATAAATTTATCACTGCCTGCAACGTGCCTTATTCCGTTAGCTGAAATTATAATCCCTTTATTAGTGCATATACTAAATATCAATAATTTGTTTAACAAATAAATTCTATGGGAAACGAAAACTGTCTATCGCATAAAATATTTTGAGTGTTTTTTTTTTCAAATTGAAAAAGGTTCCAATTATCTTCATAACGATTTTTTCAGTAACGACGTCTTAGTCTTTCAAACTGCGAGTTTTTTAATTAAAAGTTTTCAATTTTCTGTAAAGATTTTGTAAAATTGTCTATTTTTTACCAATTATCTTTTTCGCAGTGATAGCGCGAGACTGGACGAAATAATGATCTAGGATTATGTATAAATTGATGGAATTAAGTCGGAATTATTAACGCGGAAAAATGCTTTGCTGTACGACTAAATAAATTTTAACTCGAACATTTTAGAAATAAGAAAACTGCCATAATAAATAAATGAAATACGAGCTTCCGAAGTTCAGTATTTTTATTAAATTATAAGCAAAAAAAAAAGACGATGGCTGACTCTCGATTTTTAATCTCCAGGGGAAACTCAGTGGAAAATAACGTTCAATAATTTGTAGATCAATATGAACCGTTAATCGTTTAATAACATCTTCAACGCTTCAAAGTTGATACAGAAGAGGGAGCCAATAGATATTAAAACAAAATTGCACTCCACAATAGCTTGACATTAAGTATAAATATTGTCTTTTTATAGTATCATTATTATCATAATCAGTAGGTATTAGTGAATCTATTTGTAATATTTTGGTAAGTTTTCTTTGTTATTGGCTGACATCAATAATAATACAAAAACGATATCTAAAAAGACAAACAGATTACATCAATGAAGCCTAAGCCATAACGTTTTCTTGTACACTAAATGTTTTTGTTTAAACTTTTAAATCCGATGAAATTCTCCGTATTATCTGCAAATATCTTTTATTTTTCTAAAGCTTTGGTAACATATAATTAATCTTTTTCTCCTTCAACTTACTGTTGTCATCAAAGAAATATTTCGTGTGTTCTATTGCTGTAGCTGCTGCCTTCTTATGCATGTAATAGTGAGGTGAATACAAATAATTCTTTGTATCTTTGTTTATTCCTCCTGTTGCAGCACTTGCTGTTGAATTGTCTGTTGGACCTCCGTGACTACATTTTCCCTTATTGTAGGTATTAGGGTCTTCTGCAATATATTAAATATGATTTATGCAACTTGAGAATCTTGTTGACAGTTCTATAGTATTGTTTATAGGCGAAATTGTTGTCCCTTTCAATTTCAAACCTTGTCCATAAATATAGAATATAGGACATTTTGTATCTTGTACTGACTTTATCACGGAAAATATTCAGTGAGCCCGTAGGGCGAACTGAATATTTTATCGTGATAAAGTCAATACAAGATACAAAATGTCCTATATTTTTTTTCTCGGTAATTTTAAATATAAAAATATTCTCGAGAAGAAAATGTCACATTTTACATAATTTAACACAAGATCTACTTCACTTCAACGTATGGCAACAAGACGTCGTTTGGTTTTATGAATGCCGTCGGATGTTATTCATTCATGAAAAGACGCGCATGAAGACAAAGAACGCGACGTAAATGCTTGACAACGTGACGTATCCTTCCCAAAAAGCCGATATTTTTTTATCTGTACCAGTAAACCTGTACTGGAATTATCAGTCAGTACAGATCAAAGGGAATTGTTGCAAATTACCGATAACAAGGTTTAACTTATGAGATGGTAAAAAATACGATAATCATCGACAATAAATGTAACATTTGACACATGTACAATATTACAATAACGTATTAAAGGTATGAAATTCACAAAAAGTGCATGAATTATATTGCAATACTTATAATGTAACATAAGCTCATAAACTAAAAATCTCTCTATACACTGGTCTTACGTGTACCTTTGACAAATCATTCCAAATGGGATCATCAAAACAGATGGTACCCAGGGGCGGATCCAGGGGGCCAGGGGTGACCACCCCCCTTTGAAACGCAAAAAAAGATAAAAAAGGAAAATAATGGGTAAATTTTGGTCTTAATCTCCACTTTAATCAAGAAAATTGATTAATCAAGAGGTCCCCAAAAAGTGCCCCTCCGCTTTTCCAAAAGTCTGGATCCGCCTCTGGTACCTCATAAAATGACTTATTTTTAAGATCCTGATTTTTTGGAACAACATCACGTCTAAAATGGTTTGGTAGACTATGACTTACTTGTAGGTTTTTTTATGTCCTGTCCACTTTTATAGCCACTAGTCAAGTATGTTCTGTCCAGTATATCATTTTGAAAACAAGGAAGTCTACAATATACCATATATCATATTCTGCACAGCTTTTTAAACACGTTCACTAGGTGAGAGTTAGAAACCACGTAAGCTAAATATTAACAAAAATGTTACGATACCAAATTTAAATTGGTAGAGAGAGAAAAAATCGTTTCAAGAATGTTGATAATCAAAATCAATATATTTTTTTTAAATATGACTGTCGCCTCACATGTACTATGCGCAAAAGTTATTGTAAATCCATAACTCTGAGATTTAGACAATGATATTGACCATTTTACTTTCAGTAGGGATGAAACTTGTGTCGGAGCAAAATTTCAATTTCGTCCGAAATGCTCACTAGAATTTTTTTTTTATTTGTCGGGCAAGATTATGTTATCCAGCTTAACCAGATTGATTTTGCTAAAATTATGGAATTTTCAAATCAGTTTACAACAGCCACATTCTGCAAAATTAGCACATTGAAATCCATCTCAGTTGTAGAAGTCCATGTATCAACATTTTTAAACTTTAATTATCTCTGATTATTCGATTAGAAGCTGCAGTGTGAAAATTGCGTTTCACGGTTTGCATACTGAGACATTTTCCATCGATAAGAATGTGAGGATGAGACATATAAAATATCTTACCCGCAGTTTTTACAGGTGTCGTTACCAGGAGCTGTTGGTGGCAAATTAACACCAGTTTGGCCTGAAACAAAAATGGTAAAAGAAGTTATAAAAAAACTTAAGATCATAAACATATAAAGCATACATATTGTCTTGTCAAACAAACACCATTCTGAACTGTCGCCTTGTTTAATTGAGTTTTAGGATCTTTTCATTGAATATTAAATAAATAAATGCAATTGTTATGAGTGAAACATAATCAATTTTTTCCTCTGAAACCGCTTGGTCAAATGGAACAATGTTTTACAGGAAACATCTACATGATCTATGTAAGGACTTCTTCTCATTTTGTATCTTTTGGACAAAAACACAGCCGCCATCGACGTCTTGTTTCTGTTAGGCTGAAACAAAAAATCTCCTTTGAAACCGCCTGGTCAAATGGAACAATATTTTACAGAAAGTATATGTGTAAGATCCTTCACAAAGATTTCTTAATTTGACACACACGGACAAAACATGGGCGCCATGGATGATTCTTGTTTCTGATTAGCTGATACATAAAATCGCTTAGCCGTTTGCATTTACATATGATATTGATCACCCATGTAAGGTCTTTATAAAATTCATCATTTTGGATTTATTTGACGAAACACCTCGCCACCATTGACGATTCTGGTGTCTTATAGGCTGAAAAATAAAATGTTTTCTCCTCTAAAACCGTTTGGTCAGATGGAACAATATTTAACAGCAAGTATCTGTGCATGGTCCTTTATTAATTAATCAACAATCAAGGGCACTTTCACTTTTAATTGTTTTTAGTTGGCCCAGTTTTAGGTGAGCGATACAGGCTCAGTATTCTGAGACTCTGTCTTTAATGTTGAACCTTTTATATTATTGACACACTTATATGTATTTTTATTTTAATTACTAATATACCAAAAATAAATTCATTTAATGTATTTTAATATTTTGCTTCGTAATTACTTTCCAGTGATTTCACATTCTGATGTGTACATTCTCGTTATCAACTTCAGGATCTAGACTATATTTTGTCATTGTTATATGTTTTACTTTTGACGAACCAATGTTTTTCTATTAGTTTGATCACATGCTACATATACATGTACAAATATAGATCGATTGTTAATAGTTTGACTTAAGGACTTTCTGAGTTTGTTGCATGAAAGAGCCTCCATTTGAAATGTTTTAAGTACAAAATGACTTTTAGAAAAGATAACTTTATGGAATGGAGATGTTTCTTTTCGACTGTTATTTGGTGGATGGCTTTCTCATGGACAATCATGCCACATCTTCTTTTTTATATTTGTTTTAAATCTTTGAATAGTAATATTGATTTATCATTTATATGGAATTATTCTGTTTTGTTCCGTATTTGTTTGTGTTCTCTGGACTGTCGTATTTATCGACATGTACCTTTCGATTCTCTTTTTTTATAAAGAGAGTATCAACTAGTAGTTTGAAATAAGACTCCGATACTTGATCTCATATTATTTTTTAATCAATAACCCAAATATTAAACCACGTCCTAAGGTCTAAACTAGTAAGCTAAACAATTACGGACTTTGTAGCAGTAAAATATACTCAAGGTATTTTTAATATTTTTGTATTACATCTAACGTTATTTGTGTTCCTTTTGGACAGTAAACTGTAAATAAGAAAACGAGTATAACCTAAATTCTTACCAATTGCAGGTAACATATTTTGTCCATTAGACTCTATCCAGTTGGTATTACTGTAGAACATTTGCAGAATGTGTAAAAATTGTCCAACATATTCACGTGATAATTCGTAATCAGGGTCTGTTTTCCGCAGTTCTGCCAACAGCTTCGCTCGTATATCTTGCATTAGCGTATGTGCTGGAAGTATTTAATTTTGTTCATGTCAGTGATATAATAGTTTACATGCTTTTAATAATTACATGTTTAACTTACTACCAAATCGTTATGCTAGAAAGTATAAATAAATAATAGGTCCAGTCGTGTGGACTTACTTTTTGAACCTGAAAACCCAAAACAAATAATAATGGGCTCCCGTCAAATAGAAGTTAGTTATGTTTCATTTAATATTATTTTATGATCAATTGAACATTAACTTATATTTAAAACAGTTCAAAGTAACAGTCCTAGATATACTTTATTAAGGAATATTTCTTATAGTTTCCTTTCCTGATTATGTTGTGTTTTAGATGCATTGTTCTTTTGTCCGATCCCAAGAAAAAAAATCAAAAAAATACTTTTAATGGAACTCCCAAACGGTAGTCCTCCAATCAATTTAATTAAAGTAATCAAAGAGAGTTATTATAAATAGTATAATTACGTTTCCAAGAATCTATTTATCAAAGTAGTTAAAAACATGAATGAAAAAGATATGCTTTTAAATGCCGTACATGCTGATTTTTTCAAAATCAAAATTTGAATATCATGTTTAAATGGTGCTTAATTTTTAAAATTATAATCAGATGCGGTGCTAAAGCCTCGGTTTGATAGTAGTTTTCGAATGAAAAAATCAAGAGGTTATTTTCGAATTAACAAATGTGTTCCGATCAGAAACGTTTCCCTGTACTAATACGGAGTGCTTAAACATTGTTCTTTATACAAGATTTAACCTAAACACGATGGCACAAAAACTTATCAAGAACTTAATTTGAACATCCGAAATATACGAAGGAAATTTATTGTTACTTCATTAATATAAACGTTGTGGCATACTATCCACCTAGAAAGTAATGTAAGAGGGAATTTTATTTTATGTTCTAATATGGCGCCCTGTAATCGTCAACAGGATTTAACCAGGGTAAAATAACTAATAAACTTATGGCTTGCAAGCGCTATGACTTCACATCATGTTTCAAGTTCAAAAAAGTGACGTCACAGTGAATTTTGTGCACAGCGTATGTAAAAACAAACGGCATTTTTCTCAATATTTACGTATTTACAATATTAGAAATAGTCCATGGCAACCATAAGTTTGTTTATATTTAAACATGGGCTGTCGATATTTTCACAAAACTTATGGCTGCCATAAATTATTTCTTAATTTCGCGGAGCTTATACATTTGTAACCATGTAATGCAATAAAAAGCACAGTTTGTAGAACTGAAAAGTCCAGAAATTGACACAAATTATGTGCAGTTAATGAGATTTTCGTTTAAATTAAGTGAGTTATCTTTAATATTACCTTCATTTATTTGTTCACCATTGAAGTGCCACGCAGCTTTATCATAATGATCTTGATCAACTTTATTGTTATAGCGGATTATTCTGTCAATGGCATCTTGTAAACGCTTTGGTGATCTTTTACCTGAAAATATCCAAAATTTATGTTCACATAACGTTAGCTTTCCTTTCTTGGGGAGGCCCTCTCGTTGGGGTTGCCAGGTTATAATACGGAAAGCCTGGCCTTGGACCATAGAGGGTGACGTGTTTGGAGAGTGCCACGCTCTTTGCACGTAAAAGACCCCTTTTGTAGTTTTCGAAAAAGAGCAGGTTTATGCCGCTACAAAAGGCTAAATTTTATGTCCCTACCCATCACTCCCTTTTTCCAGTGGTAGTCAAAAAACCGTTGCCCTGTTGTGTCCCTTCCTACCCTTTTTTCGATATTGATAATTGTTTAACTTGTTCTCTTCCTGAATATGCACGAAATATTTTCCACTGGACGTTAAGCAACCAACAATCAACAATCAATCTTTTTACTTTTAGTAGCGAAAGAGTGGAAAGATACCCATCAAATATTTATTGCATCAATTAAATAAAAAGTAACTGGATCACAAACCTGTTCTACAAGAGCCAAATAAGGACAGTGCGAGTTTTGATTATTTCATGATCTGAAAGTCAAAATGTTTATTTCTGAAATACATGGTTTTCTTGCATAAAATCAAAAAGATCTCTTTAATCTAGTTTAGTACCTTACTTTAATGTCAATAACATTTTTAAATAGCATCCGTGAACATTTATTGAGCAGTGTCTCTTCCAGATAATTGTTTGAATTTTACAATAAAAATGACACTGAATAAATAATAAAAAAGTTAAAAAAAGAAAATCATAATATATATATATTATAACCTAGATTTAATCCACCATTTCTTTTGAAATGCCTGTACCAAGTCAGGACCATTGCGGTTACCAACTTTCCGGTGGTGTGATACCTAT
>JARWCS010341779.1:0-19608 GCA_034783895.1 Geukensia demissa | reverse complement strand
TGTTGATTCTATTTTTTAAATTGTTTTTGTTGATGAATTGTTTGTTGGTGGTTGGTGCGAGGGGCTAAGTTTTTGCCACCACTCCTGTCTCCTGTATCTTTTTTTTCAAGTCGAGAAGCTCTGGAATGGAAAGTTAGTAACAAGAAAACAGAGCACAAATAAAACCTTTTATTCAATACTTTCGTAATTAATTTGTTTCAAAAATAAACAAAAAAGTAAAATTTAAACATACACTACACCGGTGGCACAAATCAACCGTTTTTAAGATTGTCACTGTCTATACAGTGATAAACTTCTGACATTATTTTACAGCTCCAGCACCGGAAAGTGGCGGATGTAATGCAGATTTCCAGTGTAGTCTTGACTGTTCAGGCAAAGGTTACCTATTAGGTGCAGATGATTGTCCAGTGTGTCAGTGTAACGCATGATTTCCTGTTATCTCGGCTGTTAACTCGTTTATACAGTCAATGTCTATTTGTATATAACGCTTATTTATTTATTATTAAAGGAAAATTTACTAGAAATTGTGTTCAGAATAGTCACCGATATTTTGATATGAGATTTTGGCAATTTGTATTACATGTATTAACAGAATACCTGTGATGGTATTATGCATTCTCTTATGATTCAGATATTTTATCCGTATCTTGCGTGAGCCGATGTTTGAAGTATATCATGAGACTTGTAAATTTATCACTAAGCGATAAATCAAATATTCGCATTTCATTGGCCTATCCTATGATTTTATTAAATGTTGGGACATTTCTATTGGCCGGTCTTGTAAAGTATCGCTTTTCGAGATCCTCCGTACATTCCGACAAAATATAGGCCATACAAAATAAAATTAATCACAAGAGAAACGGGTTTCACAACTCGTATAGGTGCTACATATCGCTTATCAACTCTCGTTATTTAGCCCGATGCTTGCTTATTATTTATTTTGAAATTAAATACCTTTAGCAGATAGCTGCCATATACAGTTCCCCACTCGAGCTGAAACCTATATTTATCCTAGGCCAGTCAGTATCGAATGCTGGCATGGTAAGCAATAAACCGACGATTAGGGAAGACAATCGTAGGTAGGGTTCAGCATAGAGAATAACATAGGCAAATCTAGTAATTTAAGGGAAAACGATGGATTTGAGAATAGGTTATCCATGTCCACACAAGACATTTTCCACAGAGACAGGTCCAACAACTTTAAGCATCATGATTTTCTCATGATCGGTAGAAAACCGTCTGGAAGTTAAAATACATGTCAGATCGTGGTAAAAGTGGTCCATATGGCACTACAGAATCTAAAGTTGGCGTAACAGGTAAGTAATGTTGGTGAACGAAAATTTTTAATTTTAAAGCAGTCGCAATAATTCTTTAAAAGAAAATCATAATGTGTTTACGTCATCATAATCTGCCCTCGTAAGAATTTTTCAGACAAGTATTTCGAGTCTGAAAGTTTATATTTGTTTATTTAATGAGTGTCAATTGGGTCTACATATTCTGCGTGGTCGGCGTTTTTAATAAGCGTGACAAGAGTTTGTCTGAACTCATTTGATATCAGCATGAAAACGTAAGACGTATAGAGCAGTGACATATTGCAAATATCTAGTAGATTATTTTTGTATTTTCAGAGTTTTATCAACCTGCATGACGCACGACTAGAACTGTTTTTATCCTTTAAAACAAATCCCAGGGCAAAAGTTTTGCCTGGTCGTAAAGTTTTCTAATGGTGCGATATTTTTTGATCGAGTAAAGGCGAAGCCATGCGAATTTTTCACTAAATTCACAACCCTTCTTTGAAGTATCTCTTTCTTTTAATGTATTACATTTCAATATCATTGGATGTTTCTTCACAACGTTTGATACATTACGATATCGTCACGGTTATTTGAATCATAAATAGTCAAAATATTAAGTATTTATAAAAAATGTACGAATATTTGGATTTTCAGTGTATTCAAGTTTTGATATTGAAGCAAAACGAATAATTTTGTAATTTTGGGGTTTTTACAATTGGATAATATAATAAGACGTTTTCTGCTAAATGGTTAATTTACTTTATTTTAAATTGATAAAAAGGGTTGATAAACTAAGCCTCAATTGCTAAGGTGGTTTGTTTTACGGAATACCGGCCGATACGATTTGTTTATTAGTACAACAACCATAAGGATTTCGTATTTTAACACAAAGTTATATTCTCCGTCCAGTGTCGAAGTTTTTACAAGAATTACTGTATTTTAAGATTTAGGACTGGTATTACACATAGTAGATGTCTTTGACTTCTGATTTTGCATTCTCTGATAACCTATTTGGTAATTCTTAATGTTACTCTTTTCATACATTTAGCTAAATATTACCAGTGTTTAATCTGTGACTTCTTTTTTCATTTCTAATGCTACTGATGAGAGTATCATCCTTATGATACGTGTACAACAGAACAAACTGTTGACAGGACTTTGCTTTATTTGTATTTTAAACTGTTGATCGCCTGATTATAGCAAATTTAAACATCTGCCTTATTTCAAAGTCTAGTTGTTTTATTCTTTAACCTCTGAAGCCTATATCATCTGCACCAAAATGTTTTATTCAGAAAATATATTGTAGAAGGTCCGATGCCCCCCCCCCCCCCGAGAGTTAATAATGTAACAGATCTGCCTTAAAAATGTTATAAATATAACTCTGCTGGCAATGTTTCCTCACTTTGTACTATAAATACTGCGAACATTGCGGATCTATAAATGGGGAAAAACATGTTTACTGATTTATGCCGCAGAGTACCCCAAAAGGAGATTGAAGCTTTCAGAATGGATTGAAGCTGTTGGACATGTTAGAATGTTTGACTAATGTAGTTCTAACTTGGACTTCCAAAATTTTATTTTTATAATGTACAGTTGTAATATAAGTCCGAATGTATAAACTTAGAAGGTCTGATGGGAAAAGCATTCCTGATGCTTCCGAGACAATGTCCGCTCTGATGAATTATATGTTTGTTCCTTACGATGACGTTCCATCAATGATGGAATCATTATCGGTTTTGATTTAAAAAAATATGCACATGTCTTATAAACACAGGAAGGGTATTAGTTTAGCAAATCTAATCTAACTATGGTTCATATTTCTAGTGGACTAGGATCCTTTTAGCACCGTCCCCTGGTGTCTTCTGTAGAAAGGTTACCCATATGCTAACCTTTCTGCTTTAGACACGGGGAGGATCTTTATAATCCACTATACTTCATAATTTAAATCAAACAATATGATTAATATGTCATGTATATTATTTTCAGTATTGAATCAATATTTAATATATTTCTTTAGGATGTAGGACTGGCTGTAATTAATACATATGTATTGATCTTGGACCTTTAAGCACTGACCCCTGGTGTCTGTTGTGGAAAGGTTACTCTCATGCTGGCCTTTCGACTTTAGACACAGGGAGGATTTTCAAAATCCACAATTCTAACTTAAAGAAAAAGGATAGATAAGTGAAAACAAAGTGATAAGTTTACACAACATTGTGTTTATTATTTTTACTTTTTTATTATCATGTTATCAAGTCAACCACACTGAGCAAATCATTGAAATACCTATTATATAAGTGCATATCATTTAAAATTATAATAATTATTGTCATATGTCTTCCCTTCAATATGTATGTCATTATTGTATGTCCATTGCAATTATTATAAATGTTTAACCTTGTTCATGCCCCTAGTGGGCCCTTAATAGGTTGATAAAAATTCTTCTTCTTCTTCTTCTATATATCTGTTAGGGGTGGGGATCTGAACCGTTTTTGAAAGAACTTGTTATTTTCAAATTCAGCGGGGTGGAGCCGACCACCGGGGATGCTCATGGAAGTTGTTTTTTTTATATGCCAACAATGAATATATATATGATTTAGGGTGAAACATTTTTAGATGATATGTAGGTATCAAAATGAATAAAGTGGGACTATCCCTTGGGGATTCCCATGGAACGTGCATTTGAATTGCCATGCTGACTCAGAATGTATAATATATATGGTTTAAGGGTAGGGAACTGAACTTATTTTCAGATATTTTGTAATAAAATCAATTTTACAATCCTGTCAAATCAGTTTTTACACGTAAAGTCAAAAGACATGGCAACATTAATATATATTCTCTTCGACATATCCACAATAAACTGGTTATACCAGGTTAATAAACAACATATACATGTTACTTCCGCAAATCAACCCAACAGTCAATAAGGTTTTGGGTTGGCGCCTATGGGCATATTAAATTTTTCTTTGTTCTTGACTGAATTAATTGCTGAAGCAAACAAAATCGAAGATACCAAATGGAAAGACAGAAATCGTCCTACTAAATGATAAAACTAAGAAAATTATCTGATTTTTTTAAAATAAAATTTATATTTTACTGTCTTATTCCATTTTCTATTCATTGCAACATATATTTATTTTTTCTTTCATATAAACAGACAAACATCTGTATTTTTTAAACTTGTTTTCTTAGGTAATGTTATTAAGATGATGTCGTTGTCTGTCTGTAAAGTGGACTTTGAAACAGACAAGTGACATACGACGTGTGTACATTTTTTAATTTACTGGTATATCATACCTCGTCGTCTTAAGTCATGTACAAAGCAACATTATGTAAATATATCTTTAGTTTTACATAATTAAATTTATTCACGATTTATAGAGGTTTCCAAACCGGAAAATGCATATTAGAAATAAAAATACCATTTTTACCTACCATTTGTGTTCGACGATGCATTTAATCTAAATTGCTATGTTTTATGATATAGGAAAGGATATACTAGACATAAATGATAATAGGCATTATTGTCTTGCAGAAAACTGTTGTTTGTGAGCGAATTTTTCATCCGCCTATTGAAATAAGAGTGTTTAAGGCCAAGCAGACTCTGGCAACCTGTCTAACAGATAAGATGAGATAAGATAAGATAAGATAAGATAAGATAGTTTTATTAACCAATCACGGACCCTTAAGGGTAGCAAATTTAATACAATGATTACAATGATTAAAAAATAATAATCAGAATAATAAACACAATGTAGTAATTTATCGTGGTTTTCAATAGTCACAGTAATAACATGTTTGGTTATTTGCAGGTCCAAATTAGATTGTTTTTATCCCCTTTATAGAAAATTAACAAGTTCAGTGATCCATAAATATTTAAAACATGACAAATGCATCATTCGCTCTCAGATGCATATCCGATGCAGTTTTGCGTTTTCCGCAAGCTCGAACATTTGAAAATACACCCATGTTAACAAATGAAAAGTTTGGCAAGCTACAAATACATTTGTCATAGAAGCAATAAAAACAGCAGTAGTAAAATCATATATTATAATATCAGTCATAAAGATAATTATTATTACTATTATTATAAGTATCATTAATATTATCATTTTACGACAATATCTGTCCATCTGTCATTTTGTTGATCAAGATATTGTCCGTCTTCTGACGATTTCTGTCTGCTCCTTTGATATCTTCGAATTCCTTTTACTAAAAATCGCCAGTGTAGTATTTATCCAAAGAGCTGACGAAAGTCATAGATTTTCGTATATACCCCAAAAATATCGTTATAAGACGGACTGACTATAGCCGAAAAGAGAAACGAAAGTCCCTACTGTCCCTATTGACTTGTAAAATTATTTCAAATTCATCTTATGTTTTTATTTGTGATAATTTTGTTGTTGTTTTGTAATTTTGAAGTTGTGATCCCATGAAACATTCCCCTTTACCACGAAATGACTAATACCGGATTGGAAAATGGACAATGTGGCGGGTGTCTTTAAAGAAGTAGGAACTGCTTACCCATCCCACCAGGGTTTTTGTTGGGATCCGAATGGTTCATAATTGTATGTTTGTTTTTTTAGTTGTACATGTGTTATGTTTCGGGTTTTTTTTTCGTGTTCTCTGTCGACTTTCCGTTTTTGTCTGACCATTCGGTTTTCTTTCGCTTCTTATCCGAAGATATCAAATCGGCAAAGGAGAAGCGTTAATTCAAAGGACTGATAAGACTATGGCCAAAAGAACGGAACTGAAGTCAAAAGTTGACAGTTGCTCATTATGGACATGTGACTTCGGACGTCGCCATACGGGAGGTAGACTTCGAATGTGTAGGGAGATCTTTTAAAAAGGAATCGTCCTTTGAAGATAACATATTTAAAACTATGAATGGACATGAATTATTCTTTTTTACCTGAAACTGTTACTTAGAAATTACCAAAACAACTTTTCTCTCAGTCATGTTGTTTATCTTTCTTTTTTTACTTTTGTGTCGCACAAAATCACTCCATATTGTACTGCTAGTTTAAGGATAAAATCATCTCTGTCATAAACTGCAAGAGAGTCCCTAATTTGTAACACAAAACAGAAAGGTCATTGGGTCGCACAATCAACATGATTAACCGTATCGTTTATCTCCTTTTAAGTGTAGGTATCTTCCTGTTTATGGTACTCTTTATTAACCTATTTCTTTTTTGCTTCTCGTTCAGTAACGTTTATTCTTCAATTAGTTTTTTCACCTCCATAGAATTGCGATAAACAGAAAAAATATACAAATGAAATAAAACAAAATTTCGAGTTGAACATTAAAGAGGTCACATTTAAGTTTATTTCAACGTTCTGGACAGTAAAGGGAACGAAATATATTCACAAAAGTTAAATTTTTTCTATTACATTTATAGTTTTCAAGAAAGGTGGGACAAAAATGTTTGTAATGGTCATCTGAGTTAGTTTTTAAAAATATTTATATGTTACAAATGGTGTTCTTGAAACTATTTTTTAACGTTTGTGCCTGTGTGCCCATTATGTGCTAAAACTATAGCAAAAAAGCAAGGAGAAATGTCAGCACTGGATTTGAATGTTTTCTATTATACTCTATGCTAAACGAATAAATTTTTCTGCGATTATTTGTCATTGTTTTTACTTTGTGTGAACCACTTTTCGACAACTATGCAACGATGCAGATTTACAGATAAGTGTCCGTTTCCGGTTCCAAGTTAGTTCGTGGAAAATGTTACTTCCGGTAAAAAAGGTTAATTTTTCAGCGTAAAAAAATTAGAAGAAAAATTTTGAAATTCGCCATAATTAAGGATATTGCACTATTGTTAAAAATCATTGAATTATTGAATTTACCCAGTTTACAAAATTAGCAAGACTTCATAGGAAAACAATTGAATGTCATATGTTTCCACACCATTTTACTCCAATTTCTAACGAATTCTGACATTGCATATGAATGGTTTGGTTAATTAGGGCTATCACTAACACTCTTTCGATATTTCTGTCCTTTAAAAATGTTGTTCCTTGTTGAGCTTGTTAATATTTATTGGTTGCAAGTTGTCATTGTAATTGCACACAAGTATGATTAAGTCCAATTAATGTTCTTAAAACAGGTGTAGAATATATTGACTATACTTTTCTACAGCTTACTAGTGTCTGATTAACAGATCAATGGGAATATATATATTAACGATGATACAAGTATGATGCACCTACAAATTAAATCTCGGGAATCGTTGTTCAAGGAAACTAAATGAAGCTGAAATAATGTTCAAAACAGCAGTAATAATTCTGTTTGGTATATCCCTTTTTGAGTTTACAGAAATTTTAATATATTTGAACTTTAAAGGTCATTAGAAAATATCGTATAACCCACGTTTATTATCATAAATATTTCAATTATCAAATGCTTGAAGATCACCTTCAAAGTCATATACTTGACAGTTGCACTTCAGTTCGAGGACACCTTAGATCTTGTTGCAGGTAGGAGAAATAAGCACATTTGTTGCAGACATGTGTTGTTTTTTTGAAATGTTAGATCAATCTGTGTTTTATTTTAATGTATATAGCGATTAATTTATTTCTCTAATATGTTTTCTTGTATATTCTTAAGCAGCTTCTCCAGTATGGTTGTAATAATTTCACTTCAGTATTTTGTTTTAGTAAGCTAAATGCGTGAAGTTAATAAAATTAAATTATTTAATTTAATTTACGATTTATTAGTAGGATTTCCGTGTGTTTTTTGCAATGTATCACTAAACGTGTTTATTTATATTACAGAAAACACTGCTCTTTTGTTTCTCAGTGATACAATTGAGTTATTACATGAAAAAATAACAAAAACATTCCACGGAGATACATATTACAAAACCTTATAATCTGAATTGTTTTTATGAAATAGGGAACTGAAACAGTTTCAAAAAGTATTCTTAATTTCCGGTTGTATGATTGCACAATAAGGAAATAATAATCTAATTTCATGACTGAAAAGTAAGAATGATAAATATTTCTTATAAAACATCGTCGTCTTATGAATAAAGATAAAAAGAACAACTGAACAAAAAAAGTTTAAATATTCCGTATTCAAATTAATGAACACATTATGGAATAGTCTGTAGTAAACAGTATTTTACAACTCAACTTGAAAAATGAACATTAGTAGCTATAGTAGGTGAACCAGAATAAACTGGGCGCATGAAAAATTATATCATATTGAATTACAATGTCAGGTCGTACTTATCCTGTTTTGTAGTGAAATTTGATACCATAGAAAACGTATTTATAAATGGATTTGTTGTGGGATTTTTAGATTTAAAGAGAAAAGACATCTTGGTGTTTAGACATCACTTGTCTATCAAAAACTTTTTCGTGCTTACATCGGTTAGGCCACAAATAGAACCAGAAGCTATTTTTGGCTCTATGTCGCTAATATCTTTTTAAAAGTTACATAGGACGAGTTGATTTTAAAAACTTTTAAAAAACGTATGTTTGTATATATGTGCTTTACTGACTGGCAAGTAATTTATGGTTCAGATATAAATAAATCTCAATGAAATTGGGCCAACCACAAAAATACTTTTAAGTCGTTTAAATCACCTTCAACACAAGGAAGATCTCATATTGAAAGTGGGATGACAGTAGGGTTACCTCTAACTTAACAGGGCCTTCGATTCGCAGGTATTTTCCAAATCTGTTTAGAGCGAAATTTATTTCAACATCTGAAGAAAGGAAATTTATAGTTCGAGCTTTGATGTAAGTTTCAAATGTTTCTTTTAGAAATAATTTTTAAAACATGATTTTTTAAAATGATTTATATAAAATTGATGAATTCTATTTTAATGCACAGTATCTTAAAAACATCGGAGATATATGAAAAATATGAAACAATTTATTCAAGAAATGTAAAATATTTTTTAAGTTCAGAATTAAGGTATATTTAACTGAACCATTTAATAACCTATACACGTCATTAACTTCAAAGTAAATATACTGAATATTAATAAAGTCTTTTTATAGAGGAAGAATTTTCCATTTAAATTTTTTTAATGCAATATATATATATGACTATACCAAATATATCGAAGTTACGATGAATCATAGCACAGTATACATGAAATTCTATTCTATGTTGCGTAAGTCGAGATAAAAAAATCTAGGGTGTAATATTCAAATTCTAGATCTTATTTTATGGTCCAGATAATAAAAATGATAAAAATGGAAGTTTTATGATTACAATTGACTGATAGAAATAACAGTGGAGTTGAATAGAAGTATTCGCCAACGAAAATATACGATTTTATGAGAGATTTTATTAAAAAAAAATAAGAAAGAGTTGCAATATGAAACTTTTACCTCAAGAAAATGTGAAACTATAGAGTATAATAGCTTACTGTTGAACTTTCGGAATACCGTAACAAAAATTGTGGCATTTTATGTTTTG
Organism: Geukensia demissa; assembly: GCA_034783895.1. Taxonomy (NCBI): domain Eukaryota; kingdom Metazoa; phylum Mollusca; class Bivalvia; order Mytilida; family Mytilidae; genus Geukensia; species Geukensia demissa. The sequence goes on along the minus strand of JARWCS010341779.1, from coordinate 9,873 downwards.
TACAAAATGAGGACTTTTTGAAATTAGAAATAGTTTAAAAAAATAAATCAAGCTTTAAAATCGCTTTCAACAATGTAGCTGGTTAAGGTTGAAATTGAAAATTGACGGCATCCTACGTAAACTTTCAATAAACCGAAGCTTTACATCATCGAGACCGTTGTTGCATGTCTTGAGGGTATCGAAATACCAGTAGTAAGCATTTCGTTGTATTCATAATACTAATTTTTCTTGGTGGTGCAACAATACCTGTTTTAATTTTTATGTCTCTGATTTTTATGGGTTATATTGTTGATTGATTGATTGTTAATTGCTTAACATCCAGTTTCAATTATTTCGTGCATATTTAGGTTGAGAACAAGTTTAACAATTATCAAAATTATCAAAAGTGGAGGTGCGTGGAAAACAACAGGGCAACTGGATTTGACTGCCACTGGAAATCGAGGGACAGAAAATTTAGCCTTTTGTAGCGGCATTAACCTTCTCTTTTATGAAATCTACAAAAATTTCGCAGAAGTAAACTTGAAAACTAGTCCAGGTCAGCTTTCATTCCGACAATACTCTTTATATGGTATATAGTTTTCTAGCGACTTCATCATTTACAAATCAATGCATGTTATAAGGCTTTAAGCCTTTAAAGCATTTAGCTAATATTGTTTGATATCACATTAGTAAACCTAATTAAGCAAATAATTTTAAAAACTTCAAATTTGAAATAGCATAAATAACGTTTTCTTTTTTTTTTTGCGACACGACATTTATTTTACATGCATGTACAACACATAAGAAGCATGACGAACATTTAAATGATGTACATTTGTTTATTACAGCTGAGATTCAGAAGTGAAGATGTCGTGGGGATACGATAACGACAATGGTAAGTTTAAAATCTCTCTAAATTTTTTTAATGGAATATATGTTACTGATTTCTGATTTATTTCTCTTTATCCCTTTCCATTCTTTTTGCATGCATGTATTATTTACTGGGGATTATTGGTTGATTATTGAATTAAACAAAATGGTTATATATTTTTTAAAAGATGTGATTACCTATGTAACAAGCAAACGCAGATAACTATTCTAGTGCACCTGATATTAGAAGTCCCGTTTGCCCAATAAATGTCTTGGGGTTTTGCATATAGAACGGGGTTGATAATAACCATGTTTCAAAAAGTAAAAGGAAAGAAAACAACTTGATCAAAAGAACAAACCATATCACTTAAAACACAACAAAGAGAAACCAAAGGTAGAACAACATTTGTGCAATAAAAACTGGTAACCTGTTTAACGAAGACGTCTAAAGATGTAAATTAAACAGGTAAATTGATATCTTCGTCGTTAGACTAAGACATTTAATCACACAGATTCCGCTAAAATTTCACTGAAGCTGACATAGTAATATCGTGGTTTTGGTTGCCGCGTTTTGGTTCCATAGTGCACTGTTATTTTGATTTTTGTTTTAAATGATATTTGAGTTTTCTATTATAAAACGTGGCCTTTGACATTGCTACACACAGGGTAACTTTTTTTCCTAATATTTGGTATAATTTTTCGAAATTCTTTTGTTAAACTTGCTTCAGTTAATACCATTGGGGAGGGTTCCTAATTTGGTCCGTATTCGATGTGGTTACATGTGATCTGCCGCTTCGGTTATCTCGAATCGTATTAAAGCTAGACCTATCCCCATGGACTAGAGCTATCCCCATGGAACAATGCTCCATTTCTTGTTACAAAATTAAAATAGCAATGTAAAATATGGCTTGGGCAGGCAACATTAACTAAATACTTCGCTATTGTTATCAGTTTACAATATGACATTTTGTTAAACACCTTCTGTAAACATTGCTTAATTTTGACCGTCACATTGTAGATTCGAATGTATCTAAACAAGTTCAACTTACAGTTTACAAAATGTTTAATATATATATATATATCCAACAGCAAGAAAATATCGACCAATTGATCATTTAAACAACATATTATTACAAAAATCAAAGTCATAAACAATATAAATACAATAAAAATAATATGCTCTAATTTCACTCTATCTATGAAACGTGTAATATACTAAAAATCACATCCATTCGGTTTGTCGGATTTGTCTGTCCAAAAGAGGAACGTTGCCATTTAAAAGAATGTCTTCAGTTACATCAAGTTGTCCACTAATGTTCTTCTGAGTGAAAAGCTAATCTTATTTGGAGATGTCCTATCTTCTCAGCGCCCTAAAAACCCTTGAGTATCCAGTTATTAATCATATAAGCATTTAATAAATTTCTCTGCATTTCATACAACCGAATTTCTCTGTAAAAAATTCTTATCGGACGTTCTATTGTTTATTTATTGCTGATTAAAATGACTTCCGTTTGTATGTTCAACATTTATCAACCGACTTATTTATATGAAGTAGACTTTCTGTTAAAAATGAAAAAGTCAGATCATAGGGTCTGATAAGAACTGTCAAAACACAACAGTTCTGAGATTAATTTTGTTTTGAAATTTGGATTAAATGTGTTATTGAAGCATGTAATATCATAGATTGTAAATAAACAAAGATATCGTAAATAAAGAAGTATCGTTTATTCTGCTTTGTACAAGGCCTAACGTGTAAATCATTACCCTTTTCTCTCCTTGTAGATTTGATACCATGTAAATTCATATCAATTTATGTTAATTACAGAAATTCAAAGTTTATGTTGATTTTTCTATGCTGTTGACGTATTACAAGGGTAAGCCCCTCACTAGCAGGATTAGAACCAAAATAAAGGACGTCCGAAATTCAAGCATAGTGGTAGAAGTAATAAAACATACTGAAATAGGAAGCCAAATCCAACAGCAAGGAAATCGACAACGCGCAATACATTTCGAAGCATCTCTCGATTTTAAGGGTTACGAATTTAAATGAATGCTGTAAATTCCTGCAATCAGTTAATGACACATTTCATGACTTATAAACTTGACAACTTTGAGAGTATTTTCCGCATTAACGTAGTTAAAAAGCACAAAAATGTTTTTTTCTATATCGCTATCAAATGTATAAAAACAAAAGTATAAATACGACAAACAACACCATTGCCAACATAAATATAGCAACATCAAACTCACATAAAAATAAATAACTAGATACATGTATCCCCATATAGCTCAAAATAGGTGGTTTTATCTTGAACTGCTGATTTTGAAGTGTTCAATTTTCAAGGTTTTCATCCTGGAACATAACGTTTAGAAACATTATTTATAATGAGAAGAATGAAGAGAATCGGTTTATCTAGTGTAAATCACTATGGCTTTGCAAGTTGTGTAATTTGGCGCCATGTGACAATTGGTATCATTGGTTTATATTCAAGTTTGTGGCATTGTTCAAAATGTTAAGGCAGACTAGACTTTACTTTATGATTCCTTTGGTATGCCGTAACTTAGTTCGACTGATACTGATGTCTTTACATGTATACATCAGACGTTTAAGGTAGGTGTTCTAGTAACTTTGACTTGTCTGATTTAAACATACAAGGTGACTCGTCACAAACGCAAAAAATTCGTGTAAAACTTGTTACAATTCGTGTCAACGAAAGCAAAGTACATTTAAGCTTAAAAAGGCTGACCTTTAACTGAATGTTTCTCAGCAAATACTTCGCTATAGTTATCAGTGTACATTGTAAAATTTGTTAAACACCTTCTATAAACATTACGTACTTCGGTCAATTTATTATAGATTCACACGTCTCTAAACAAGTTTATGTACAGCATACAATTTATTATTCTCCAACATGTTTATTTTTTAGTTAACAGTTAACATATTGTTTATCAAAACAAATACGTAAAAACAATCAAGGTTCTCGATTTTCACAATCCTTATACTGTCTAATTTCAAATTAATATTATATGTTATATTTATTTACCAGACCAATTCAAGTGCATAATGCTTTTTATTTTTTGTTTATTGACGACCAAAAGCGTAGTACTTACTGGGTATATTCGTCTGGTCGTCCGATTTGTCCGTCCTGAAATGGGACATATCCTCTTACAGATTCACCTTATGTTGAATAGAATGTTTCAATTTTTGCATTACCATTTTTTCTGAGTGGAAATCTTTACCCAAGGATTCCTCTTGTTTGTGGGAAATGCGATACTCCCCGTGTAAAAAAAAACCTCGCTGTGACTGGTCAGTTAATAACCAATCACAAATTCCACAAACTTAATTATCTCACTCCCTTTAATTATTTGACGTTCAACCCTTTTGAACTGTCTCCTATATAGGTATCACAGCAGTCAAAACTGCTGAGTTAGTCAGTGGCTGGCAATAACCTCTGTAAAGTACGAAAACAGTTGTCATTGACAAGACATCGAATCACAAACTCTGATAAGACTAGCCAAAACACAAGAAGAGTTCCGTTGCAAGAATACGAAAAATTCTGACATTAAATCATGCGAGTTACTCCTGTTCGACAGTCCCGCAAATTTCTAATCAGTATTTGTGGTCTTTGTAAGATTTTTAAAGTTATTTTTATTTTGTTAAATTTGTTATCAATGTGTTGTATTATGGTGCAGTTTTTATCAGTATTTTGTATTTTTATAAATTTCTGATCGATTTTTGAATTGACATTAAATAAAGATATACACTTAAACTATCTTGACATTTCGATCTTTGATGTGTTGAAAGCATTCACTATCATTGTATGTAAATAAACATATATCATTTAGACTAGAATATTAGTACTAGACCTACAATGTAGCCTCTTTCTGTTCAATGTTTAAACAGGAATTTGATATATTTATATATCTTCTATTTCATAAGGATTAAGCATAAATTAATATAAACCTACGACGGTTTTACAAGATTTTACCGTAATGACGAATTCATCTTCACAGAGATAAGTTTTTTCTGTTCTATCTTTCCCAAATTTTGAAAAAGGATATAAAAATTAAAGGTAAGATGATAGATTAAAAAAGAATTTGGAAAAACGGGCATGTTTTTTTGGATCATTAATTTGATTATTAGATTGGTGAAACGTTTACCACAAAGTTCATCAATTATGTTATGATTTGCTGTATATAATTTAAATCACTTTGAGGAACTGTCCTGAAAAAGAACGAATACCAGACTGAAAATAAAGCAACCCCATTTCTTCGCCTACTAGTCACTGTCCTTAATATCATAGTCTTTTGAGGTAGAAACCATCTGATGTTTTCGCTATATTTATGAGGTCGTATTGGTTATATATATGTACATTAGTTTTATTTTTAAAATTGTCCGTGTTTTGTCTCGTCGTTGTTATGTTCTCAGTATTGCCCTGCCAGTTGGCTTGTTCCTCTGTGTTTTGTCTTGTCTTGTCTTTGTCAAATTCTCAGTATTGCCGCGCCCATTTGGTTGTTCCTCTGTGATTTGTCTTGTCTTGTATTTGTCATGTTCTCAGTATTGCCTTGACTATTTGGCTTGTTCCTCTGTGATTTGTCATGTCTTGTCTTTGTCGTGTTCTCACTATTGCCGTGCCCATTTGGCTTGTTCCTCTGTGTTTTGTCTGGTCTTGTCTTTGTCATGTTCTCAGTATTGTCGTGTCAGTTTGGCTTGTTCCTCTATGTTTTGTCGAGTCTTGTCTTTGTCATGTTCTCGGTATTGTCATGTCAATTTGGCTTGTTACTCTGTGTATTGTCGTGTCTTGTCTTTGTCATGTTCTCAGTATTGCCCTGCCCATTTGGCTTGTTCTTCTGTGTTTTGTCTTTGTCATGTTCTCAGTACTGCCGTGTCCATTTGGCTTGTTCCTCTGTGAATTATCGTGTGTACTTCTGTGTTTAGTCTTGTCTTGACTTTGTCATGGTCTCAGTATTGCCTTGCCCATTTGGCTTGTTCCTCTATGTTTTGTCTTGTCTTGTCTTTGTCATGTTCTCAGTATTACCTTGCCCATTTGGCTTGTTCCTCTATGCTTTGTCTTGTCTTGTCTTTGTCGTGTTCTCAGTATTGCTTGCCCATTTGGCTTTTTCCTCTGTGTTTTGTCTTGTCTTGTCTTTGTCATGTTCTCAGTATTGCCCTGCCCATTTGGCTTGTTCCTCTGTGTTTTGTCCTGTCTTGTCTTTGTCATGTTCTCGGTATTGCCTCGCCCATTTGGCTTGTTCCTCTATGTTTTGTCTTGTCTTGTATTTGTCGTATTTCCTGTCAGATGACATTTTCCATGAAAAAAATTTGCTGTGATTAACTGTGTTGTAAAATGTAAGAAAGTTTCGAGCGAAAAATAACCCTAGGCCTGCTTCGTGACAACTGGAAACAAACAAAATAACTTTGATCCGAATAATTTTCACCCCCCCCCCCCGCGGGGGAAATTCAAATGGTACCACCTTTTGAATACATCGGTTTCTATAAACTGTAAGGTAATGTTCCAGTACATACATGTTGAGTCCGACTATCTAGACCGTTAGAGTATACAATTCGTGTCGGGGTATGTTATTACTACATGTACTTGGTTTTATAGTCGGGTCGATATAGAGCTGTTCACAAGGAGCAGGCTTTCACTTTTGTTGATGGCTAGTGAGGACCTCTAGATTTGATATCTGCTTGGTAGGATGTGGCGTGGTCTTCTAGACAATTACGCAATATTTTTTTCTTTTTAAAGACGATAAAAATTAATATATAGAAATTACAAACAAATTAAATTAAATAAATAAATAAAAACATAATTTGCGTGTTAAGTTAAAAAATAAAATTTAAAATTTAACTTAAAAACTGGAACGCAAAATTGAGAATACAATAGTCTTACATTTGTCAGTATCCAAAGAATGCACTAACGAAATCTTTTTGTTTCAAGTCTTACGCTTTTTCACATCATGATTTTTTTTTGTTATTTATTAATCCGCCAAAACATGGTTCACTGGTTTTTTTAAGTCAAAAGTTTGAAATGATGGTCAAAATGAACCTAAACATTGTGATAACTTTATGAAACATTTTACGGTTAAATTTCATCTGAAATCATAATGAAAAAGTCATCCCTTTTTATATTATGAACTTACATATTTAAGACATTTTTAAAGATATCTATGTAGAATTCATTCGTTCATAATCAAAGTAATGATAGGAAGACTTCATGTATTTAATCCGACCGTGAGCGTACGGTTCGAACATAATAGATATTTGGAAAAAAAATTTCAAATGGTCCGGACCGTACGCATGCGGTCTGGAACAGCTTTATCGTTTCGACTCTTCCCTACTATGAATAAATGAATATAATATAACAAATCATACGATCTTCTTTGTATTATCTTCCCTCCCTATGTCCATCAGACCAATTCAACGACAGCATTGATACCACAATATTGTATATGGAATACAAAAATCAAATTAATACGTATTTAATTTGCCGACCACCCCACCATAGACGATAGACTTACACAGTTAACGGGTTCCGAGTTGTGAAGAAAAATATCTAAAAAAACAAAATGCGAACATTAAATAGTCATATGAATACACAATAAAAAATATAAGCCCAAATGCTTTGTAACCTCAAGCCTCTTCTCCAATGAATCAACTACATATTCATCCTTACTAGTGTCACTTTTCCACCTCCCATGCCTCTTTTAACATCTCTCGTTGACGTTAATATTTGCAACAATTGTTGCACCACCAGAGCCATGGAATGTTAACCCAATTCAAATCCGTGGACACTTAACGCAACCTATTACGAATACTTTGACTAGCTGAGGTATAACTTAACTTCTTCTTTTTATATATCAATTTGGAAATACCCTTCGATCTATAAATAGGTCTAAACAGAAATTTATCGGATTTCTAATCAACACCAGAAATCTTCAAATATTTATAAAACATAGCAAATGGACAGGCTACTGTATCTCCCTTAGATATCAAAACCTCATTCCCATTACGATACTGATCGGTTTTTGATTTCTCAATGAACAAACACAGAAAATTTTCATGAATACTAACATTTTTGCACAATTTATTTCATCATATCTCAAAAACCCTGCCAAACACAGCAAAATCCTAGTTATGTCATAAATAATCAATAAATCATTACAGTTCTTAAAATTTTCGCAAAGTTATATAAGAATATCAGGTGTAACGGGGTCCTTTTTGCACCTTTAAGAACAGGCTATCCTCTTTCCAGCTTCCTGAAGAGATACACGAACGAATTGTCGGATCACTAAAATTATTTAACTGATGAACCCATCTAATACTGTACACAGCTGAAATTATAGTGTTACAAGATGCACCCGAATCCAACAAATGAGTTGAATATAATGAAACGTAAATAGGCTGAGCTGGTAATGCGGTAAAAACCTCTTTTACAATAAATTTTCCCATATCTTAAAACTATAGAAATACGCCTTAGCAGTGTTTTCACTTCTAGATTTCCCAAGAAAAGACGATACCTTATCGGCTAATAACTTCAAATATGATCCATCCTTTACAACACTCGAAGCAGCTGATTGGTCAATTGTCCGCTTTAAAAAGAATCCTGCAAAAATGAAATAACTCAATAAGAATTTGATTCTAATATCAACAAAACCAAAAGGTTGTACTTTTTACCAATAATACCATTCTGACCTCGACCTTTATGTCCTTTAAAATACATACATGTACTTGAAACAACGTAAGGCTTTAAATATGAATCACTGAAAATCATCGGCCAAAACGGTGCCGATTTTCATTCAGGAATTATTAAAGTGCATGTAGCTTGATCACATGTGCGATTAGGAGGAGGAACAACCCAACTGTTGCCATTTGACCACTCAAACTTAAAAGCGTCAATACCACATGTACCATTGCACCAAAACTTCGAATTGAATTTCTCACATTTCCAATTATAGTACGATGAGAAACGATCAAACGTGTGTTTTCCCACTTTCGTGTCTAACAGGGTGAATACCTATGTTGCACACCCCAATCGTCACAATAGTTTAATCTGCTAAGCTTATCGACGTCTAAATTGCGATCTCGAGGTATCCATTCAGGTGAAAACCTCACATTGTTCTCTCTACATAGGCTGTGAATTTCTATGTTAATATCTTGTAAAGCTCGTTTTCTACTCCCAACCCTCAAAATTGTTTCTACATTTTTTTATCTGTGTGAATGGAAACGTTATTATCCCTTATTATTCAATACTGTTCTTAACCATACGATTAACCGTTTCAAGTTCCCGCCAAGAAGAACTCTTACCTGCTTCTAACCTGCTCCAGTTACTAAACATGTAACTATGCTTATCAGCATCTTCAGTCTCACCTGTCAAGTACCCTCCAAAACCTGTTCAATACATATGCGAATCAAACACATGATCAGTCAACTGATATAAATCATTACCCCTTTCATTCAGTTTATTGATATTATCATACCAATAGCTTAATTCCTGTTCAGCCTCCTCATTGACATGAACGGGGGCGTTCTAAGATGCCCTTGACATTACACACTCGTGTGCATATTTGGTTCTCAATCGAACCTCGTTTCCCATCACTGCCTGCATAGATATAAGTTGTCCGACAATAGAAGCAAGAAGTTTTACTGCAACCAACCTTTGTTTACTATTTTTCAACTGAATAAACAATGTTTTAATGCATCCAATAATTCGGTTAATTCTTTAATTTCTTTAGTAACCCTTAATTTACCTTCTTTCCTATCCCATACAAGTCCTAACAAAATTATGTGTTGAACTGGCATCCAACTACATTTCTCTTCAGCAATCAAAAATCCAAATTTTAGCAAATCGACTTTTATTGCCGTACTACTTACTAGAGCATTAACATAATTTTTAGCCCCACCTAACCCGTCATCAAACTCTCAGGCTCCTTGATCTCCAAAACTTTACGATTTCACGTACAACTTTTGAGAAAATATGCTGTTACAACGAGATTTCCCGAACTCATACACATTCCTGCCCC
>JARWCS010341768.1:0-11520 GCA_034783895.1 Geukensia demissa | reverse complement strand
TGGCAAAATTCTTGCTAGATAATTCTGACAACTTATCTAGTGAATACCCTCGAAGATCTGTGGTTCAACAACAGATAGATCGACCTTGTGGTTTCAAGATACACATTTTCCAACGTGGAATAAATACCTGAATTTTTATATGCTGTGTACGTATTTCAAGGAGTAAACTTTCACCTTATCATAAAAAACCCGGACATAGAAAAGCCGAGTTCAAAACATTGTAATATAGGGTTATTGCACGAATATTGGTAAATATTGTCCCGAGTAGAATATTTTATTGCACGGAATGTAAGTGCAATTATCTAATAGGGATAATATTCATCAATATACGTGCAATAACCCTTTTATTGTATGACAAAACCGCTAAAATAATAAAACTATCAATTTCCAACATCAGTAACGTCGCTTTTTGGAGCAATATTGCACTTAGTGCAATATCTTGGAATATTGCACGCTAACGGTTGGTTATGTTCTACGTGGAATATTACGTTGCTATACAATAATATGAAGTATTCATATTCAAACTAATCAAAGTAGACAGACAAATCCAGAAGGGCATCAGCTATGTGCAATGCAAGGAATGAAGCCGTCTCTGATATTTTATTTCAAAGTTTGAAATTTTAATTATTTCTGGAAATGTCTGTGAAATATATGGAAAAATTCAAGCCAGAAAAATATCACAACAGGGCTCGGGGAACCAAGTTAATTAATATTTAATAAATATTATATGGCTTCAACTATATGAGCGTTTCAAGGGCAGAGTGATTCGAGACACAAATTTGCAAGTCCAGTGTAAAATACCCATGTAAAAGATCAAAAGTGCATAGTTCAAAGAGACGAGACAAGTTTGAAAGACCAATTGAAACAAACTAAACAATAAAATGAAAACAAAATGAACATAGGCTTGGAATCCACGATTTCCTTTACAAAACAGGAGTGGGGTCTGATGCTTTTGAATGGCAAGCATCCCCAGTCTTGCGCGCAACACCCGTCGTGGAATCCTTAAACTCTAATCTGGGTTAACGTTAATCCGAGGAAGAGGTTTGTTTAATCACGTTAACAGGTCCGTAACTAGTTGAAATACACTAATATCTTATGGATCATGCAATTCATGATGGCACCATAGAATTTTAGGAGGGACGAGTTCAAACTTGATTGAATGTATCCTTGCTGTAGTATTTATGCACTCTCAAAAAATTCTGATACTTGGAATAGTTACGAGAGTATCGAATCAACTGCGAAACATAAACCCCGTAGGCAGGCGAAGGTGGAAGATTGCCACATAAATATGGGAAGTATACAGTAGGAAAATTGAAGTCATCCCGTTGAAAGTAAATCAATTTCGAGGAATAAATCTAGGTATGAAGCAGGTTTTGTTGAGTTGATTTCTAGTTTGCTGGGAAATATTTTGTCGAGATGCTCACTGAACGTAGGATTGGGCTTTAGAGCGTTCGTTTGACATTTAATCATATAACGTGCAAATAAATTAAAAAAAAAGAAAAGATGTTTAGTGAAAGTAAACAAAACGTGAGATGATTTTAACAAATCTTGGTAGAAAGTACACGGAACCCTTACATGTTGTTTGCTTTATGATATTTGTTTCAAAACATAGTACTCTGTGGATATTGCCATTTGTATTTTTAATAATTAATATGTATTTGTTTATTTTGAAAGTTTTTATCTGTATAACATCATAGTTCTGTAAGTGTTTGTTGATTACTCTGGTGTACATTAAATTAATGAATAAGTATGTCAAAATTGCCAATAATTAAACAGGTTACTTTCGGGCCACCATCAATGGGGAAAAATCCATCTAGTAACGCTAGCTGTTACAGAACCCACAAGAATAAATTGTGAAATGCGTACTCATTTATTACCAAATGCGACCATAAGTACCTTGCTTGGGACGGGCATATAAACTATATATTGGTGTGAGACATTTTTGAGGGAAAATTTCATCGTGGGATCATTTTAAAAAAGAAGCATCAGGGACCTTTGATCGCTTACTTTGCATAAATAGGCATTGCAGACAAGCAGAGATGAGAAGCAACATTTACTCTAGGCATTTATACGAGGTATCTAATTTCTACTTACTTAGCTTGTATACCCCCGCGAACGAATATATGGGAATCTGTATGGCTGTGCCGACAAACTTCTATCTACATTCTTTTTTGAAAATTTTGAATACATATTCACCTTACCGTTGGAAGATATACTTTAGGCGAAACCCTTTCCGTAATAGAAAAAATCGCATTAGTCCAATGGCAAAGTCCTCGCCTCGAGTAATGGAAGTCGTGGGTTCAATTCCTGTTCATATCAAACCAAAGACACCAGAATTGCTTTTTGCTTTTATGGAAAAGTTTTAAAAATGGTCGACCCGGAGTCAGAATTGAGTGTCCCGGTAGGGTGTTAGCTGACTGAACTAACTTCTTGAGCTGGAAAGTTAATAACCCTTCTTAGTTTGTCGGTCAAGAACAAATTGAAGGTTTCTAACTACATTCTACATACATATGCTCAAGTCATGAAATGAATAAAGTATTTTACACTAGAGTTGAACAACATTTAATCAATCAATTAACATTAATGAAAAAGCATATGGAAACCTTACATACTATTTTTGTTGCATGTATATAGATTTTTCCAAATACCTTTCAATCGATGAATTTCCGTTTCAAAGTGTGCATAAGTTGCAAGGTTCTGAAAGTTTGTCCTGTTTACTTTGGTGTACATAAAATAAATGTATGTGTGTGATCATAAAAGACGGCCCATCTTCTTCGCATTGAGTTTTTTCGATACGGAAGTGCGCATGTCCGGGCAGAAGGGTTGTACGTCTCGCTTAGATCGTTGAGACCGGGAACATACCATCCTGACCATTTTCCAGAAAACCATTGAATCTTATAAGCTGCAATACGCCCGCCTTCTATGACTAGATCGGCCATGTTTAGACCAGCTACCCAACGACAGTCACGGGTAGGTCCGCGTGTCACTTCTCTACATATTGCCTGAAACAAATAAATGTATGATTCTTAAATAAAACATCAAATATTTATTCAATCGAAATGAATATCAAATAAGTGCTAGTGTTCATTAGAAAGGTATCTTATTTTTTCAAGTATTTTTGTTTACAATATTTGTTTGATTCAGGAACTCGCTTGTCCAATTGGGTGAATTTCTGTTTGATTTTTACAGTTTATCTGTTACTGCTTTTGTTGTTTTCTAATATTTTTGACTTTGCTTACTCGTCAGTAGATGGTTGGGATCGCATTAAACTAGTTTAACACCATCACATGTTTCATGTGCTTGTCTCAAGTCAGAAATTGTGGTCATATATGAGTCAAATTATACAGACTAACAATTTTATTTGTAAGTTAATTTCAATCTGCTATAAACTGTTATTGCTTTAATCATGGTTGATTTAGGAGTTAACAGTATTGTATTATAAGATTTTCCAGCATCAATTTTGATTTGATGGTCGCAAATATACATTTACGGGCTCCGCTATCTCGTCGTTAGTAAACTCAATTTCCGACCATCAAATCGTCAATTGATGCCGTCAAATCTTCAAATACAATACTGTTAACTCCTATTTTTTTCAATTTTTGTTTTGCTAAAGCATAAAATCATGATAAATTCAAGGATATTTTTCATGTTATTTCTACGGTTAAAATGTATCATTATACGGGTTCCGCTTTTTTGATTGTATATATCTTTTATATTGTTAAGGCCCATTTCTTTACCGTGTGTAATAAAAAAGGTTGCTGATTGGCATTTAAGAACGACAGAATTTGTCTAATTATTTGTCACTTTGTGGTTTTGATATTATGATAAGTAAACATTTTTTTTCCATAAAAACTATAGAAATTAATTTGGAAATTTTACAAGCGAGGTGGGTAAATGAAATTCAATTTTGTTCCGATATTCAATGGTCAAATTAAAGCCCAAATTATTGTTTGATAGTGGCAAAACTACAATAACGAAGGGACACATATAAACGAATATAATTTTTTCATTTTCCAAATGACCAGCCTATCTCAAACATAGATAAAAGAAAAGTAAATAATTTTCACAACAATAACATGAATAATCAGTTGCGCCTACTCAATGTATATAATAAAAAATGGTAATTCCGAATCCTCCTTTGCATACTCCAGTCTTGTCCTTAAGGTGCATTGGATTATTTCACTTATGTCAGTGTTTCAACTATTCTTCAGTTTATTCAAAACAACCGGGTTAAACAACGATTTTCAAAACCCAATTTCAAAGCAATCAAGTAATCAGGATGAGAATGCATGAGATTTTGGACATTTCCCATCATCAAAGAAAAAAATCAAACCGTTTGCGACAAATTGAAGTGGAAATCAGTAGGTTTCACCGAATTGCGGCTGAACAGTTCTTAAATACTTTCTCATCATATATGTCGTTAAAGAATCGTATTGATGATCATTACATGAATGTCGATATTGAGGTGGAAGCGTTTTGAGTTCTCTTCACATTTAAACGGTTGCGCTGGGATTCGAATTTGTCCCTTTAAACAATGTCCTCTGCAATGATCTGACATTAACATTTTTTTAAGTCTGAATAATAGATGACATAGAAAGGTCTAGTGTCAATATATTTTGATTCGAATTGTTTTCCTTTCGTCAGGTCTACTTAAAATATGCTCGATGAATGTTTTATGTTTGTACCGTTTCCTTTAGTTATTGTATTTCTGTTTAACACCATGTATAAAAAGCATAACAAGCCTCTTGTAATACAATCACTGCTGTTAACATAATATCGAAAATTGATATTATAATTCTTAAAACGGTTTAAATAGAAAAGGAGAATCTGTGGAAAAAACGTTGAGGAAGAATGAAGATTGCTCAATTTGTAAACATTTCTGTTTGTTAGAGATTGGTTTTGATATTTTAAGAGGAAAGCCATTTACTACCTTCATAGTACACATTTCCTTTAGCAACAAATGTGTCGTCCATCAAAACATAATAGACTTCCCAATACGCACACATTAAAAGACGATTTATTGTTTTAATTTATCATCTACAAAGTACATCAACATTCTTTCTTCTATGACTGATGTGTCAAATGTACTCTAAAGTAGAAGATTTACATCTTTTAAAATCATATCCAGATAATATTTAAATCTATTTTAGTTGAATTTTTGGGCCAAGAATGACCCTTAACTCAAATCAAATATATATTAAATTAGATTTATCATCAAGATCAAAACAATTATCGCAGTTTCCTGAAAAAAATATATCTTTAATATTTTGAGAACATTGTAAAGCTAACAATGGCGCTGAGTAATAAGATACAGTCTTTAAAGATTTGGTAATGCATTATCATGAATTGTGATGACCACACTGGATTGTAAATAATGCAAAATTGAAATTGTTGAAACAGTAATGATATTTTAAATGTAAGAAATATTTTGACAACCATCTACTTCCTCAATGAATTAGTTTCTGTAAAAATACCAAAATCTTGGAGATGTATTCCATAGTTGAATTTAACTGCGTGAAAAGTGTGGAATTTTACAAATTATAATATTCAAAATCAAAAATGTAAAATGTATCTTTTTAACGGAATATGGCATATATGCAAGAAATACACCATTCACACTTCTAGAACCAATTATACTAAACATCTTGTGTGATTTTCTTTTTTTACACATTTGTCAATACAAAGAATATAAAATTATAGATTTTAACCAGATTCGTCGGCCAGAATCGTGGCAAAACGACTCTTATAAAAATGAAAAGATATCGGGTAAATGTCAGAGAGTGAAAAACAGGGGAAAAATGAATTCGAAGATACTAGAGGGGAAGAATTGAATTGACAAATCTAGTCTCCACAAGGACTTCACTCCCTGTGATAAGCTCTAAATCGCCATAAATAAAAATTCGTGAATGCGTAATACAATACAGCTCTTACCTGAATATCATCAAAAATGTTCATTTAACAGAACAATAAACACAAAGACAAACCTATGACCACAATTACCGACTTGGGACAGGCACATAAGACACGTGGTGGGGTTAAACTAATTTAATGGAATCCGAACCATCACACAACGAGTGGCCAAAGGCAAAAATCAAAGAAAACAAAAGCAGTAACAGACGAACTATAAAATGAAATCTGAGGGTAGGTAATGTTTACCGAACACTATCATGACTTTATGACTATATCTTATAAATACGGATGTATTGTTCTTCTTAAATTAAAATGTTTCAGTTCTTTGATGTTTCCATACCTCAGATTGGTTAAATATATACCGGTAGATATTGATTTTTTTCTCAAAAAGTATACATGTGATTGTATATAATATAGCTGTCAAAATTTGGAATATTCATGTACAAAAGGTTTTTCTACACAAAATTACTAATCTTAAATAAATATGGAGAATTTAAGTCTACCATATGTATATTTCAAGGAGTTACTTGATTTTTGTATATCATAATATTTTAAAAAACAAAAGTACGAATCTAAAACAACTGTTATCGAAGGGCATTAACTGAGAAAGCTATTCGAGTTTTTAGGAGTATAAATAACAATTGTTTTTGACTTTTTTCAAAACCGGATTATTTTTGCTTCGCGACAACACAATTATTTTACAAAATTTTTGTAAATTTGTGATATAAATTCATGTGATTAAGAATTAATGCTACTTTTCATTCCGAATGTCTTAACTCTGACCTGAAGGAATGAAAAAGCTACATGTATGAACAATCGAGATTTTGTGTTTGCGGGAAGACATTTTTGTCAAGTTTAGGCAAACATTTGGTATAATTTCATGTGAATATTAGCAAGTTTTTCCATTTATCAATATCAGTTATACTTCTGAGTATACGAAATGAATACGCAGTGTACAGTCAGATTTATTTTGCGAAATTATTGTACAAATTCATGCGCCTATTGAACAAATTATGCTATTTTTCACTAAAAATTTATACTTCTGACACTGAGAGATGAATAAGCAATGTACAATCAGATTATTTTTGGTTAGCGACAACACCATTTTATGATATAAATATGTCACTCAAAATTAATGCTATTTTTCATTCAAATTTGATACTTCTGCCCCTAAGAGATGAATATTTGATATTAATTTTGGTTCGCACCAAGACATTTTTTAAATTTAGAAAATTTGTGGTAAAAATACATTTGGCTGAAGAATTAAGCTATTTTTCAATGAGTTTTGAAAATTTGAAATTTGCCAAATAAACAATATAAAAAAATAAAGCCAACAAATAATTGATTTTTTGTGTAAGTATGACATATACAAATTTTATTACATTTAATTATCCTTTGTACTGAGTAATACAAAAATCCTACCAAAATGAATAAATTGCGTTCATAACAAAATTTTAAAACTTTTTATATAACAGTTTCATCCCATATCATTTCATTTTCATATCAAACTCAGTAGGTCATAAGATATAATACTTAATTGACAATAAACGCGAAAAAAAAAACAAAATGAGTAAGTACGCCTCTAAATTAGTTGATTTAGCTGAGACCAGGTTTAGATAAGTTTCTACACAAATTAATGAGTCCAGTTTGCAAATTGTCATTTTATATATAATATTTCTATTTTTAAAATGATTGTTTATTAGGGGAACACGATTAAGATATATGTAAATATTCAATATTTACGGCAAGATATTATGGAATAATTTTGTAAAATATAATAGAATCAAAATATCGCAACGTGTTACCTTTTTGCTGTTTTATAATATTTCAACAAACTCATGGTTACTGATTATTTTTTATGCCAAGTTCATTGTTGTACCCTTTTCATATTTCGTAAATCTTTTAGGAGGTAAATCTGTTTTTTTCAGTCAATTTAGAGCTCGTCGCAAGGAATGGCATTATATGTGTTTTATTGCTGTTTTGTGACACCACTTACCAGGTTAGGGGAGGGATGAGCGCTCATCAACCGTTTTAACCCCGCCACATAATTATGTGCGTGTCACAAGCCAGGAACCTGTAGTCCAGCGGTTGTCTTTGATTAATTAGTCATTTATTGATACTTGTTCACCATTTTTGCAATAGATTAGGTTGATTGTCGTGTTTTATGTATAGTTTCACATTTTGTATTTCTGTACTTTTACAGCTTCAGTTATGGTATGTACTCTGGTTCATTATTGAAGGCCGTAATGGGACCTGTATAAGTTTAAATTTTACTATCATTTTGTGGGTGGCTGTCTACTGGACAATCATGCCACATCACCTATTTTTCTATTTCACTACTAAAAGCCAAACTAGCATGTTTGGATGCAGAATGTTGAGATGTGCACAGACTCATCACCATTGCCCAATATTCTTTACATTTCATACAATTACTTTATAAAAATCAGATACCTAAAATAAAATATTTAAATAAAGAAAAATAGAGATATGTTATGCTTGTCTGTTTGAAAGAAAAAGCAAAAGAAAACCGAAAGAGCCAGACAAAATGGAAAAGTCGATAGACGAACAAGACTAGACATGATATATATACATATAAAACTAAAAACACAAAAATATGACCCCACCAAAAATAGGGGGTAAACTCGGGTGGTCCGGAAAGGTAAGCAGCTCCTGCATCTGCATTGTCCATTTTCCATTCCGGTAGTAGTCATTTTAGGTTAAAGGGGAAGGTTTCATGGGATCACAACGTCCAAGCGGAGAAATCGAAAATCTTGGTTGCTTTTTTCTCATATAGTTTTGTTTGAAGCCTACCTCCATTATCTAATTTTGAGATGATTATTAGGCAGACTTGGAGTGTCGGTTGCGTCATTAATTTCAAACTCATTTGGGCAAATGAGGTGACGATAATCACCGAATCGTGCATTGTTCAGTGAGAGAACATCATCTATATAACAGAAGCTTAAACCACGCAAAATATATACATTACAGATATATATGGGTAAAGTCTTAATGTTACAAAAGATTCATATTTCATATTGTAGACAAATTGAAGTAAAAAAATACACATTATTTTCACGTTTCTCTTCCTCTTTTCAGCTCTGAAAATTAAATCGGGTTTTAAATATGTCAATAATGCGTAATGTCATTAGTAAATTCGTCATTGGAAACATTGAAAGAAACATGATATATGTTATATTTTAAGAATAAGACACAATGACTCTTAATCCATCATGATCTCATGATGTTTTACACTTTGTTTTTATTACTAAAAAAATCGAGTTAATATAAAAAATCCAGAACAGTTCTATGCAAAAACTAATCGATTAAGGCATCAATAGACGAAAAAAATTTCATTTAACGACTTTATCGCCATAGTTTTATTCAAAGGAAAAAAGTTTCAGAATAAACTCGCACATTTTACTGATCCTGACAATTCTGAACGTGACAAGGGTTGTTAAGCAACGTTTTTGGTCTAAAAATTCGGCTTAAGAAAGATTGGTTAATATTTATTATTATATGTCTTTGTATTTAAAAACAAAAAGATAATTCAACACTTTTTTGTATAATTGGGTTTAGAATGGTCACATGACATATATAATTCAGAAATGTTTAAATACTAACAAATTGCTTAATTTGATAAAAATCTGATACAGTTTTCTCGATTTTGATATTTATCGCACAAAAACATCAGAACAAACTTTGCACAATTCAAAATCTATCAAGTACAAATGTTGAGTTAAATATATTTGTGATGTTTTTGTGCGCTCATTTCTGTTTTTAACAAAACAGCACCAAAAAGATATAGTGTTTATACTTAATGTTTAACAGTCCTATGAAAAAAAAATTCAAATGTGTCTTGCTGTTTTGTAGAAATGATGGCAAATATTAAATAAAAGTTATGAATTATTAAAAGACAATTATTGAACAATATTTTCACAACAACTTATTGTTGAATCATAAAATCTATATTTTGGCCTGATATGGAGCTTTACGTTCCTACTCCACTTTGTGTGTAATAGAAGACATGAGAGAAAACCGAAGTGCAAGTCAAAAGAAGAACAATCGATAGACACGGCAATCTTTAAAATAACAAGACAGAAATGGCTCATACTAAACACAAAAAATAAAAACGAACAGAGATCTACGAACAATGCTTCAGCTGAAACGTCATCAAACGAAGATTATCCGGAAGGGCAAGCGTTTCCCTCATAGTTTTCCATTCTGGTTAAAGTCTGTCCAGGGTATGGGGAATGCCTAAATACTATAATACCGACAAACAAGATTGTGATGTCGATCACAAATGTTTTGAACAGGTATTTTCGTTTGAGTAGTTTTTGTGTCAACAACTGCGCTCTGTTGAGAAATTCATAGACATAAGTATAAGCTTGTGCATACGACACATGCTGGGGTTCGAATGTTAGCGTAAATGAATGGAATGATAACTATTAGAAAGCTGAAATTGTCACTTTTGTCATTTAGACTTGCTTGAAACCTTTAACCAGTATTTTTGTCGGGTGAATATCAAGGAATGAGGTAAATAGAAGAGTGTTTTGTTCTGTCTTTAGTTTGAAGCTTATTTGTGTAGATGAACAAAATAAAGAATTTGCCAGTGGAATTACATGTTATGTCAGATAGGTTTTTGTATTTTTGCTGTAAAGCTGGAAAGTCGTAGCAAATTAAAAAATAATACACCAATTCTAATACTGACGAAGACATCATGATTAAATATAACTTTTTAAAAAAACATACAAATATATGGTAGACGATAAACATTGAATCATTCCTTTATAACTTCATTTTTAACAAACCCATCCAGCTCAGGTGTTGCTACAGAACATAAAAGGAAGAAAAAGAACACATAAAAGTATCTGCGTGATGAAGGTAGAAAGACAGTCAGAGTGTATAATATTAACAAAAACAAGGAGCTAATGATTAGCTCAACAGCAATCCAGACTAGATTAAACAAGGTCCCATATCTGGTCTAATATTAACTCTGTTTTATTAACTTTGCGTGAAAACAGTTTTCACATTTCAAGAATGACCATTTGAAATGTAATATAAATCTTGGTTGATTCAGAATTGAAAAAACTAGTTCATGAAGTACTATTTTACATGTGATTTGTTTGATCCTTTGTTATTTAAGTAGATACTATACATATTAAAAAATGTAAACACCAAATATTTCTCATATATATTTATTTTCAATGTTCAGATAATCTTAAGAATGACAATACGCAATTTAACTTGATTGAGAACTGCTAAACTACACTTTTAAGGTCAGAAATTACAATTTTTAATGTTAAACAGCTTTATAGCCTTTGTCGAATGAGTATATACTTATAAGCCAACAGTACTATATGGCCGGAAATGCTGTGTTTGCTGTCTTATAATCAGGAATATCACACCGATCTGGCTTTCAGTAACTTAGAGCATTTATTAGAGAGGTATCTTCTTTTTGCTTGTAGTCTGATTGGGCGACTTTTGGCAACTTCAGAATGCCGAAAAAAGTTTTATCGAGAAATCAGTTTTTCATAATTTAAGAAACCGTATTGGTCATAAGAATTTTAGAACTTTTAAATGAACATATGGGGCAGCTTTATCACACAAATT
>JARWCS010341757.1:0-11520 GCA_034783895.1 Geukensia demissa | reverse complement strand
CTGGCGTCCATGTTGAAATTCGGATCTGCTTCAATTTCACAAATCTGGCAAAGGACCATCTTCTTAACATTTCTGCCAAGTTTAGTTGAAATCTGTTCATTGGATTCAGAGAAGAAGATGAAAATGTGAAAAGTTAACAGACGACGAACGATGATGAATGAAAAGTGATGACAAAAGCTCACATGGCCCTTTGGGCCAGGTGAGCTAAAAAGTTAGAAAACTGTTTGTTGCTCAATTTTCTTAGTCATATTATATTTGAAAGTGAATTTCCCATGAGGACTAAAATTGGTTGGCAAGAGTTAATAATGGACAACCAAAAAAACATTCTACAAAGGTTTTGGTTGCAATTAAATAAGTAATGTCAGAGAAGAAGAAATAACTTAATGTGACAAAGTTGGTTTTGCCAGCAATCTTAAGAAGGCAGGAATGCTGGACGAAACTTTGAAAGAGGACAATTCCACAAAAGAATGGTTCTTTTGGGCCAAGTAGTTTGTGAAGACAAGATTTTAACACCCCCCTGCCCCATATAGAGTATCCCAAACTGTTTCTTCTACTTTAGTAATGGCAGCCATTCTATTTAGCTAGCAGGAATACTAACTGGACATAATTTTGAATGCAGTCGCCCATAGACCACTTCATGTGTTATGTAGAAACATTTCATTATTTCCATGTTAAAGAGTGGTATAATTAAGGCCAGATTACTATAGTTTATGAGCAGCCATTTCTTTGTTCTAGCTACTGTTCAAGCTACCAAAGGCTTGCAGGGTGAGAGGCAACTGCCCTTTTTACAGGTTTTAAAGATAATAACATAAAAATAAGTATGTTTCATTTTCTAGTTCATTTGGTAAATCATGTTCTTGTGTTTGGGCCAGGTGAGCTAAAAAGTTAGAAAACTGTTTGTTGCTCAATTTTATTAGTCCAAGCAAAATCTGTATATGCAAAAATCTCAAGGTCAAATAAATTTAGGGTCATAACATGCGTGTTACACCAATGCAACTTCATAAGTTTAATTTAGGTATCTAGCATAGTTGCTGAGGAAACAAAAGCTTGGACATAACTTTTAGTGAAAAATAGTTTTCTAAGTGAACCCCCATTTTCTCCAACAATTGTAATTAGAATCGTCATGTTGTTTGCCTTATTGTACTGGCAATGAACCAATTATCACTACAGCATGCCCAATATAACAACAAAATCTAATGAAATGAACCAAAATGTTTGTAACATTACTAAGAAAACAGTTAAGGATGTTCGCTGCTCATGTTATGCCATTTTGGTCTGATTTTCGAACTCCTCTGGATTAATCCATTTCATGGTATTAACATTTGTTCCCAGTGACTCCATTTTCCTTTTCATAATTTCATTAAACACAGTAAATGTCATCTGAAAAGGTGTTAAGAAATTCTTGTTATTTATTCTTGGGTTTTAATGGACAGAACCTACTAAGGCAAAATCTATGAAAAATCAAGAGAAATCCTTTTCCTGCAAAATTTTCAAAAGCTTATTTCTCAAAAACAAGCACACCTACCCATCATTTTTTCTGCTTAATTTGTTCAAATGTGACAGATCTTAAAGCAATTATAAGTTTTTGAAAATCTTATTATTTTTCATATCAGCAGCAAATATCCTTAAGTAAAAATTCCTATCTGTATAATGTGTCCACATTTTACACAGGTGGGTGATGGTTGCAGGGGTGGATCCAGAGGGGCCCCCTTGGAAACATAAAAATGAAAAAAAATTATAAGTTTGGGGTAAATTTTGGTCTTAATCTCCATTAGAAATGGAGAAAATTGATGAATCAAGAGGTCCAAAAGTGTGCCCCCTTTTCCAAAAGTCTGGATCCCGCCTCCGAGTTGATTCTTAGTAATAATTGGTCATCTGCCAGTAGAATAACAAAACATAACTCAAATTTACAAAGAAGTCATAAATGGTCCAGAACTCCAGTTACCACAAGCCTGCTTTATCTAGTTTTAGACAATCAACTTAAGATGACACCTCAATTTACCTGAAACAATAAATGCTTACTTTTACTCGACTCATCAGTGGTTGTTTTAACAGTTCCTTTTCTAACCGTACTGTTGGTGGTCACAACAAATGTCTGGGTGACACTTTTCTCCACTGTCTGAGGTTTCAGTTTTCTTGAAGCCCGGAAGATATCAGCCGAGCCTAGTAAGCAGCTCTCTTCCTGGGATATAGGAAAGTTGATACACTCTAAATCTGCTGGCCAGGGAATACCAAACTGTTTCAAAATTGATAGACATTCTCTCTGTACATTCAAACAAACAGACCTACAAGGAGGCAAAGGCTCCGGAAATCTTTCATGGCAAGCTGGTGTATATACAGAGCAAAGTAAAAATGCCAGTTGACTTGAACAACCAGTCTGAATCAGTGGAATAAATCCTGATAAATCAAGTGTAGCATCTACCTGTGTGATATGTCCTGCATAGTTTGGCATTTTTGTCTCCTTATATCCAAATTGTTTACACATTTCAATATGTAGAGGTTCACAGGGAGAGACAGGTCTGGGATGTGTTATAACACGATCAACTGACCCCCTGTGGACTGATCCATTTTTAATTCCAATTTGGCCTGTTTCAATTCCATGATCCACTACTGGTTCAATATTATCTACCCTTACATTAACATGGGAGCCACTTTCCTCTCGGTCAGTTATAACCAAAACATGGTCGATTTTATCTTCATCAACATCTGTTGCAGTTGGTTCAGCTGATTCCTGTGATCCTGAATTTTCACCGGGCATAATCATCATCTCTGTGTCATCTTCTGTCTTCCCACCTAATGAGGAATTCATGTATGTTATGGTTTTGTGAAACTGGTCCACATCTTCATTGTCATGAGTTGTATTTGAGTAAAAACTTTCAGGTGTCCATTCAGTTCCAGCAACTACAGGTTTTACTTGGTCCAAATCTGTTGATTTCAACTGAGTATTACCATTATTGGTTAACATAAATTGTCCATTATCAGTATCAGGTGGCATTAAATTTTTATTTCCACTGACTGGCTTTAAACATTCCTGAGTTGGGTCATCCTCAGAGGGAAGCTGATCACAATTAAAGTTGGGCCAAAGAAGACCTAATTTTTTCAGACCTTCTTCACAGCTATCAGACACATCTAAACATAATTCACGACAAGGTCGGACCATTGAAAAAAATTCCTCATCACATTTTGGTAGGTAAAATGAACACAAGAAAAATCTTAAGTCATGTGAACAGTCATTGTCTAAAAACGGTTGGAATAATTTTAATTGAACTTCTGCCTGTTGTAGGATATTCTCGCCTCCTTCTAGTACAAATGTCTTATTATATCCTAAATCTCCACACATTTCTATATTTATAGGTATACATTTCCCAACTAAATTCTCCTGACAGAAAACTGAATGAAAACATGATATTATAATCCAAATAAAAAAGTTATTTCCAAATAATGCCATGGTGTTACTTAAATCGGTTAATAACTGCACTTCAAAAATCCAAAAATTCCATAACTTTGTTTAGAATACTAATGTTGTGTAAAAAGAACTAGGTTTCAAAACACAAAGCAAAGTATCTGAAAGATGTGAGCGGTTTTAAAAGTTCTGAACACTTCTCTTAATAATTAATAATTCTTTGATGTTATAAAGAGATTTAAGTTGTTTTACCCCCTTTGCAGTAATGAAGTAACTCCGTTAACATATGATGATATCTACAATTTTGTCAGGAGAAACTGGCAATTACATTTCACAGTTGAAAGACGACCAACTACAGCTTATCAACACTAAGGATTGATGCTTTGAGAATTACAGCCAGGGACATAGTCATTAAATACTTACATTAATATGTAATTTATTCAAAAATCGGTGAAAGAGTGATTATTTCCACACATTTCAATATTTTTCAGTATTTTGCTACTGATTTGAACAAACCTATGTCCTTGTCAATTATTTTATGATTAATAATTATTTATATCTATTTTATTTAATTATCTATATGTACAGGTGGTTAATACATAAATGACTTTACCAATATATGTTGTTCTTTCTAAGGTCCTTTCAAAAAATGTTGGATTACAGTTAACTCTTAGAAGACCTTTCAACGCCATAGAACAAAAACTAGTTACCAGTATGAAATTTCCCTATATATTACTTATAAAACCACATGTTTCAAAAATTATTTAGAAATCATTTCCAATTTTGATAAAATTTACAAGGTTGAACACATGATTGTCAAAAGTTTTATAGTTTACTTGAATTGAAGGTTAACTTCCCAATATACCAGTAATCTAGTAGTAAAATTGTGTATCAATTTTTTTTTTCTGTTTAAATCAATCAGAAAGACTGTATTTATAACTAGAGCCCTGTTGACAATATCATAGTGCCATCAAAAACTTTATCTGTTGATCATATTTGCATAATGCCAAATTATAACATAATGCTCAAACTTACCTTATCTTATAACAAGTTATTGTCTTCTTAAACAAACCAATCATTTTCAAATAAATCATCAAAGCTTTGACTAAATATTCTTTTTCCAAGAAAACTTGATGACACAATTGTGGATGGTCAGTGAAGATGATGTAAACCATCTTTTAAGAACGCACTGACCATTAAAATTAGGTTTTGAACTGGTTAAGAAACAGATCTCCTATCTGTTAACTGAGGTGGCCTTCATCTTTGTCAGAAAAAGCCAAAATTTTAAAAGTGGACAACTCCATCAAAGTAGGGTTGCAATTGGCTCAGATTATATTTAAAAGTGACTTTCCTATAAGGACTAAAAGTTTGTTGGTGAGAAGTAGTAATGGACAACCAAAAAACCACTCTACAAAGTTTTTGGTTACAACTGAATAAGTAATGTCAGAGAAGAAGATAAAATTTTGTGTGACTTTTAAAGACTGTCCTCTGTTAATCAAGTTGGTTTTCCAACAATCTAAGAAGGCAGGAATGCTGGACAAAACTTTGAAAGAGGACAATTACACTAAATTATGGTTCCATTGAGCCAAGTAGTTTTATGAAGACAAGATTTTAAACATCCCACCCTGCCCCATGTCTACCATCCCAAACTGTTTCTTCTACTTTAGTAATGGCAGCCATTCTGGTTAGCAGGAATACTAACTGGACATAATTTTGGATGTAGTCGCCCATGGACCATTCTATGTGTTATGTAGAAACATTTCATTATTTCCATGCTACAGAGTGGTATAATTACGACCAGTTAATTAGAATTCATGAGCAGCCATTTCTTTGTTCTAGCTACTGTTCAAGCTACCCAGGGCTTGCAGGGTGAGAGGCAACTGCCATTTTAGAGGTTTTATGAATAATAACATAAAAATAAGTATGTTTCATTTTCTAGTTCATTTGGCAAATCACATTCTTGTAGTGGTCCCCTGTTGGTTTAACTTCTGTTAAATTCATCTTTTAGTGCACTGATAATATTTGATCATGTAAATAACAGCCATTTTTTCTGCTTAGCTGCCCATACTATAAATGATGGAAATCGGTGAATGCTCCATGGCTAGACAAAATAAAAACAATTTCCCTCCCATGAGATTCAGATTGCACATTCATTAAATCTTGTATATAGAGATGTAATAAAAATACAACATAAAAATAAAAAAAACTGTTTTTGTCATTAAAATTATTTACTCTAGCATATTTTTTCAAGTTTGATGAATCAATAGAAACATTCTCTCGCTTAGTGTAGTTGTAAATCATTTTACAAGATTGGAAGGAATTTGGTAATTGCATAATTTTATTGCAAGTTATTTCAGAAAATGACTATGTCTTCATTAACAATTATTTTCACTGTGTTTAGGCCACATCATTCTTGTAATAAATTATTGTCAATTCCTTCCACCATGGTGAGGCCAGACTAATCTTGTGATATTTTATTGTCATTGTCTAAATTCACACCAATTAATTTTTTAAGATTTTCAACTAAAGGAGTAGGTTTGGTATGGCCTGTTTTTGGCCCCAAATTTAAACAACACTTGAGCTAAGATATAATTTTTTGTCAAAACATCAGGATGTTGCTCTGATAGTAGTGGCCGCATCCGTGTTTAGACTAAATTTTTAATATGCTGTGTATATTTGTTAGTTAAATCATATATGTAAATATTTTTAATAAACATGAGTGCGGCCATCAATAATTTTTACTAAAACTGTATAAAATTCCACCAAAATACTGAAATTTTCAATACATTTGGAATTTATCCCATGTTTATGATGTCAGTTAGTACATGTGCATTTAAATGCAAAACCATGCCTGATTTTCAAAAAAGCAACAATTGTACTGTACTATGTTGTGTCAATATTTGAAAATCCCTTTATTTTTAGGGCCAACAATGGGTCATACCGAACCAACTCCTTTTGAAAGATATCAAGAGCTATTCAGGCAACACAAATTATAAAATGCCTTTTAAGCAAGCTCACCTCCCCTTCCCAAAAATTGTCCCCCTGATAATCAAACTCAACTAATGCATTCATAGTCAAGTCAATATAGACTTTAACCTTGAACTAATTGCAAAAGAAGAAATATTGGTCTATATCTGTAGTTTATATACAAATAAGACAAAGGAATAAGTCCACAAAAATCTAACCTGGGAAAAAGCTTGAAATCACAATTTCAATTTTCCCATGTATTTTCAATGGAACAGGGGAGATTACTCTTACAAAATCATGCCATTTTGTCATTTTGTAGGTCAATTTTCTGTTATTGTGTGTAAAATATAGTACTTTGATGGAGTCAATAGTTCTTATTTGACTCTATGACACACTCTGATTATAATGATATGTAGATTTCCAAAATTTTTAAGTATTTGTATTTTATTGGTATGCTATTGATTTCAGAAAATGCCTGTTTTGTGTACTTTCAAAAATTAATTTCAAAAAATTAATCATTTTTATATCTGCAAATAATTTAGCAACATAATCTACTAAGTTTAAGTAATTTTTTAACCCCAAAAAGTTAAAAGACAATCTTAATTATTTTCATTAAAATTGAATTTATTTAAAATGATATCGGGATAAATGGTTTCTTTAATAATTACTAAATGCAGTCTGTACCTTGAAAACAGATATCAGAACTTTGCTACAATTGTTGGAATTTTACTAATAAACACAAATACAACAACTTTGCCCACAGTTTTTCAACCGAATAAATGTAATCATGTTTATTATAAATTTCAATGATTTTACAACCGTTTTTTATCATGTTTATAGAGTTATTTCCCCTTTTTAATGCAAAGTTCCATAGGAAATTTCATTTGGCTCTAACTCATTTTACCTTCATCTTTTTATTGTGAATTTTTTTTTCTGGTGAATCTTTATACTATTCTGTAAACAAAAATGTGTTAATTTCTTCTGTTGCAATTAGTTTGAGGTTAAGGTCAAATTTTTGGTAGATTGACTGGACTAAAATTAAGTAAACAACATGTGACTGCCAAATTATCAGACCTTTTATGAGTGTATATGTAAATTTGATAGACAACAGACAACTATGTATCCAAGGTTGATGTTGGTGTTTTATGATGGTGGTTGATGGTTTTTAACATCCTACACAGCAAATTAATGCTTTCAGTAGGACGGTGCCTGGTGGGACTTACGGTATTGATGTAACTTGAGTCGTTGGAAAGGATGTTGTTATGATTTGGTAAGGAGGCTTGGTTAAGTTGATGTATCTTGTCAACTTTAAGGTTGTTGCTAAAGCTGACTACAACGGCACTTTTCAGGGCCATGGTGCTGAGCAGTGAAGTGATTTTCATGGCCGCTTACCTCAACACACTGCAGCAGGGCTGGTTGCCAGTGGGTTACTGCGTCTAGGGCGATGTAAGGAGTTGATCATTACTTCATCACTCAACATTGTACTACAGTCAAAGTTCAAGCTCGGTAGCAGTGTTGCTGCCTTGATGACAGCTTATGTATGGTGTTTTATTTAAAACTGATAGAATATGTGTCAGGAAGTAGATATGTGATACCAAGTAGACCTGAAAAGGGGAGACACAGTACAACTCGCCCTGATAATGCTTCAGACCAAATATCAGATTAATCCAACATAAACAAACCAAGAAATCTTTGACAAAACTTTACAGACTTGCTGGGGTATAACTTAATGCCCTGTCGTCTTAAGGCCGGAGCATGAAAAAAGTCTGCTGTCATTTGCAAATTATAAGACTTAAAATTGCAATATTTAAGGTTTAAAACTTAATGCTTCCTTGGCCTAAAGGCTGGAGCATAAAAAAGTCTGCTGTCATTTGCAAAAAATGATGTGAAATTGCAAAATGTCATCTCACTGTAATCTGCAAAAAAGTTATTAAATTTAAATAAATAAATGGTAACATATTGCTTGATCAGTATTTTAATGTTAAAAATACAACAATTTTTTTCTTTTTTTTCAATTTCATTAAAACAGTACATTGTAATTTTTTTACAATTATAATGTCAACAACAGTAAACAGCAAATAAAGTTCTAAACTCAATTTAGATCACCTGAAAGACAATAAACAATAACAAAAATTACAATAATAATTGTTCCAATCTCAATGAATAATTTTTCTGAATGTTCCTACCACATAGTTAAATAATAATTGTGCTCTGTCTCCATGTCCAACACCCTTTTGCCTCATAGTGGTAACTGTATTCATAACAATAACTGCAAATAAATTCATAAAACAAAACACAAATACAAATATGTATAAAAACCAGAATATTAAACCTAAAGTCGAATTCGTCTCATAGTACTGGTCCAAGTTTAGTATTCGCACTGTATATTGTACAAGTGTCAAAAAACTATCACCATAGGATCTGAAGTCTGCAAACATAGCTCCAAACATTAAATTTCCAGACCAAACAAAACCCAACAAAACAACAATAAACATGAATACAAATGACTTCAGAGGTTGTTTCGCATAATATATCATGGAATATAAATAATTTAGCTTTTCATTCAACATCAACAACTTGATCATCTTAATAATTGTAGTTGAAACTACAATCGCCATGACGACATCAACAATGCCGTCCCATAGAATGGCAAAATGAAAATTGAGGAACTTACTCACACTACTGTCATATTCATCCACGACATTGATTATCACTATACATCTTTTTATGTAAACAGAAATTAACAGATAGCAAGAAAAAATCTGGAATATTGCCAGAAGATTCCAAGACCGTTTCAAATATGTTTTTATTCCTGTATGGTATATTTTTTTTATTTCAAGATATGTATGAAGGAGTAATACAAGAATAAATATAATCTCCAGTATAAGCAAAGTTATCTCCCTTGGGCTTTCATAGTGGTGAAACAATTCTGAGGTAAAAACTTGAAAAGTTGGAGTGATGCTTCCAGGATTACTGATTTCAGCTGCCATTAAAATAGTGCTAAACATTCCAACATTAGGATTAAATAATGTAAATTCTATGAAAACAACTCTTGTTCTTACGTCTATCCATAACTCATCAATGAGTTTGGATATTTTTGAAATACCAGAACTGTCTGGTTCCATTTCCACTACATAACCCCCACCACTGTACACGGATCTTTGCCCAATAAATGGAATTGATTCCAAGTCAAAAGCACTTTGGTATGTCCATTCATCAATATTTGTTTTTTTATCTATTGGGAACTTCCATGATTTGTTGTAACTGTCGATATCATCGTTCAGCAAGGTGAGACTTGAAGTACAGTACATTTTATGGGCAAACAGTTTTTTCAATTCTTCAGCTAACTCACAACTTTCTAGAAATAAAACAAATAAAGTTATTAAAATCTAATTTCAACCAAGATTAGAAAGTCCGAGCTTTTAATTCAGGAGTTTGGTAAAACAAAAAAAATCAATTTAAGAAACTTCTTGGGTACTTCACATAAAATAATTGTTTTTCAAATAGGGGTGGTACAGAGGGGTACCACGCACGGACAAACGAGAAATAAAATGTCATTTCACCAGGAACAAAAAATTATGATTTGTCTTGCACTTGGCATTTTGATAAATTTACACGAAACAGGATGTATGGCGACCCAGAAGCACAACAAACGGCAAAAACACTGCACAGAAATAACCTGTACCATGCACCCTCTCATATGTTATTTACATTTACTATGGGTCAAATGTTAACCATTAATGTTTTGTTGTTGTTGTAGAGATTCACTATTAACACAAGCTAACCAGAAATGAATTCATATTTCGTTTAAAAGGTAGAACTAGTTGCACATTATACCTAGTTGATAAAATGTAGATAATCTAATTATTTTTGTAAGCAAAGTTGTGCAATGATGACATCATAATAAATATACATCAAACAATTTAACTTCAATCTTCACTACAAATATTTTTTTACAGTATCAATTTAAATGGGAAGAAATGGCTATAGTTTTTAGTAGATACAATGAGTAAGATCCGTAGACATACCTTTGGTATGTTGGACTATACTAATATTAGATATGTCACTATTCAAAAAAATTGTATACTTCCTAAGTTCCTCCATTATGTAACTATTTTAAAAAATACAAAAAAATTCAAATTCAAATGACAGTTTATATTTGGCCTGCGAGGGAGACAAATGTCAATTAAGAGAGCTTCTTATTAGAAAACTGTCAGTCAGCAGAGGAAATTTCTTAAGTCCAGTGTAGAATACCCATGCGAGAGATCAAAAGTGCATAGTCCAAAGAGACAAGACAAATTTGAAATTAATTAAAAGATAAAATGTTGACAAAAGGAACAAAAGCTTGGAATCCACAAACTCCTTAACAAAACAGGAGAGGGATCAGGTCAAACCAGGATGTCAAAATCAGGAGCTGTAGTTTACAACTAAACTTATTCAAACTATTATTGAACAAACCAAGTTTGTGATAAAACAGTGATCTGGTTTTACATTTTATATCATTATGTTAGATCTTATCGGAGGCCAATCATGGCCCAAAAATATGAAAATTGTTGTTTTCCAGTAATTTAATTTAACCATAAGGAAACATTGACAACATTAAAAACAACAAAATGTTTCAATGTGATTTGTATTAATTTCATTGAGTAAACTGTGGAATCAAAAAATTTAATTTTAGGCATGATGTAGTGGCTGTCTTACTTTGGCATGTATAAATGATTTAATAAAATCTCAGTGTACTACTTTATAGGTTCCTTGAACTTTAAGTATACATTTGATGTTGGATCCCTCTTGAACATATGAAAATGAATGAACTGTTTGAAAATGTGTTGGAAGGGTTATAAGTCTTGATTAAACACAATGTTTCTGGGACAGAACGAAAAAACACTCTGTCCACTGTCGTGACTAACATCAATTTTGACTAAATACCACCTTTGACTTATTCTAATTGAGTACACAACTAAGACACTTGTTATCCAAAGCAGGTGTTATTTACCCTTCCAGGGCACCTGAACGCATCCTAGATTTGAAGGGATTGTATTACTTTAGCTATAGTTTTCAGTGTAGTGCTGTGATTACAATGTTTGTTTTTCATTTCATTTTATTGACCATGGTCTTGTCTGTCTCCAGTCTGCCCCTTTGGTGTCTTC